>JAOTQG010128122.1:0-10075 GCA_025631175.1 Iris virginica
GTGTTGACCTCCCTTCCCTTCGTGAGTTCCATCGTGTACATGTTTGTTCTTCCCCAATTCAAACCGTGGCAAATTATTAGGGTTTTATTTCAAACCAATTTCAAAATTTTCATAAATTTCAACCAATGGCTTCTTTAGTTGCAACTACTGCTCCAGCATTTTCTGGACGTTGTATTTCATCTCCATCATCCTCAACTTCTTCTTCGGCCTCTACTTCACTATTTTCTCACTACACCTTCCCGCAATATGCCCGGAAAATCTGGAGCGGAAATAGAACTGGACGGAAAATGGGAGTGTGCAGAGCAATGGTACAACAGGCAGCTGTTCAAGGCGCGTCGGCCAATTACGCGAAGGAAATGGAGAGGCTCTCTGCTAAGGAATCCCTCCTTCTCGCTGTCAGTATTTTCTACATTTTGTTCAATGCCTTGAAGTGTTTCATTTTGCTATATTCTTATGGCTACTCGTGTTTTGGTTCTTTAGTAGAAGTTGCTACACTAGCATGCTTATAGAATTTATATTTCCAATATTTTCCCTTTGAAGTTAAGGGTACGTGATGAAGATTTATTTTAGTTCTGAATTCGTGTTGTCTTTAAAGGGTCTGGAAACGTCTATTATGTTCTGGGCTCATTGTCATTTGTCGTCGTAGGGTATGTGAACAATCTAATATTTACCACGTTACCTGTTATTGTAGGCTATCGGAATTTCTAACACACATTAGGCTCAAATTGTGTAGGAAGTAGGAACAGTCTAATCAACATCAGACACCCTGTCTTTTCAAGGTGTGGAACAGTCTAAGATATTCTAGGCTCTGTAGTTATCTTAGGATTTTGGAATAATCTAAGATTTACAAGACCTCCTTGTTCTGCCATTTGTGGGGATGTGGGGGGGGGGGGGGAGGGAAGATGGGCACAATTATCTTCGCAAGTGCTATTGATCAATCTTCTTGTTACTCTAAAAATCAATTATCATGGAATAATAAACATTTCAAACTCTGTTGAATTATTATTTGATATATTTATGCATGAAGATAAAATGGTGTTTGATTTACATAAACGTGATGTGTAGATTGTTAGAACCTGTAAATTGCAATAACAAAATTCGCTCCTAAGGCACGTAAAAACTACGTATGCGTTCACTTGCACGATTTTTGTTTTCGTTTTTGAGTTTTTCTCTCTCATTGATCCCACAATTTTCTATCTCTCTCTCTCTCTCTCTCTCTTACTTTAATCATTACAAAAACTCATAAACCAAACCAAAAAACCTCCCGACCAAACACACTCAACATTTTCCTTAAGACGAAATTCCGTCCCACCCCACAGTGCAAATAGGTTATGTGAATCGCCTTTAGGATACAATGGAGCCCCGTACAATGTATGATATTTGCAATTTTCACGGTTGAAGATACCCCAATACCCGGAGAGAATGATCAAGCCTTTGATAATCTGGAGATTGTATTTGATCAAGATACAATCCCCTATTTCATTTTTGTGATAGCAATAGATTTTTGGAGAAAACTGCAGAGAGAGTGAAGGAGTTGAAATAAAAAAAAAATCCTCGAGGGAGTTATACTATATACCGCAAATCGTGTCTTTCCAGAAACGACACCAAGTTTAATTTAAATATTCAAATTTAAACTTAATAAATGAATTTCCAAATGTCACATATTTTCTGACTAATTTACGGGCTCCATAATAATTCCGTATTAGCGCAAACAAAGAGTCCAATAGAGTAAAAGACCAAATCACATTAATCTTTTATTGGGCTCGGCTAGACATTGCGGTTCTGGTTGGAGCACACTTTTTGTTGTATAGAACACACCCCGTGTTGTACCCAACAAGCTCGTGTGTGTTGTACCCAGCAAGCTTGTCTCCGTGTCACGAAGCTGGCTACAAAACATGTTGTACAGAACACAACTTGCGTTGTTTCCAGCACCTTGTACTAGTTATAACTCACCCTGTGTTGTATAGAACACACCCTTTGTTGTTCCCGGCAACCACCTTATACTTTGTTTCTTACGACTCATTAAGGACTTTTGAAAATCTTCTAACATTCCCCCACTATTTTCAAAATTTAAGAAAACCGATCATCAAAAGGCTTGGGAACTCTATGCATATATGATGGTGTCTCTCTACTTGAACCATTACTTCGTGGAAACATATCAAGAACCAGGCAAGTGTAGTAGAGAAATGTCTTTAAACTGACTTCTTATATGCTTAATCGGGCACATAGTCACACACTAGTTCGAACCCAATTAAACTATTTTAAAGCCCGAAATGTTGATTGGCCTTGTGTCTGTATCCTTTTCATTGAAGGCGATACCTAATGTGGTGAAGGGAATCCAGATGGTCAAGACCAAGCAAAAGAAGGCAGCACCACCTTCGACACTCATATAGGTAGACTTATCTTAAGGTGCGTTTGGATAGTCGATTTTGTTTTTGTTTTGGAGAGAGAGAGAGAGAGTTCTTTGACTTATGTCTGCTTCCGGTTAAAGAAGTTTTCAATTAACAAAGTATCCTTCACTATTTTTACTTTAAACCGTATGTCCTTAAAGTTGGGAATATTATATTTTTATTTCATTATTTTTAAACTGTTATTTACTTGATCTTTTTTACTTCAACGAATCAATTGTGTTAATGCACATATATGTGTGCATATGAGGAGGTTTGGTCAATTTAGTATTCCATGTCCAAGAATTGGAATTTTAAGCCGAGTCCGTGGATCCTGAAATTCACGATCTCAGAGAATCCAACCTCCGGACATGTACCCGCACCCTAGCCTTTACACGAGTCCTTGTTACATAGGGCTTGCCTAAGCATCGCAGACATTGTTCTGAGCAAGCTCGTCTCGGCATCTAGAACTGGTTACAAACACCGTGTTGTTCCCAACAACCACCTTATACTAGTTAGAACACAGCCTATGTTTTTCCCACCAGCCACCTTATACTTTGCTGCTTATGACTCATTAATATCTTTTGAAAATCTTCCAACATGATATAATGCAGAAGGATTTTCATACGATTTTGAAGGGTATTATGTAAGAGGAATCGAGGAAATATAAATACTTGAGTTTTCAACTGGGTACCCTTTGAGTGGAATGGAAGAAGGATAGTACAGAGGGAAGGCGAGACGGAGTGAAACATAATGCTCATAACGTTACAAGGATTGGAGTTCTCAATCATTGTACCTAGTTGAAAGCTGAGTTAAAGAACTGGGTTGAGCATGAACATATTTTAAAAGATGTTTGACATCCAAGCACAATGCATCTGCTTAGACATGGAGTAGCATGTTAAATACTTGGCAAATTGGTCACGGAGAATTAAGTGTGTTGGCACACGATTATACTTGGCAAATTTCTTTTTACTTCTAAAATTACCTATCAGTCTGTTTTTTTCTTTTTTTAAAAAAAAAAAAAAACTCAACTAAATGGAAAATAGCAAGGTGCTCATATGAACTGATTTCAAGAAAAGGTTGCGAGCTACGCTAAAATTTATCGAAGACCATTTACTATTAGGACTGGAAAAAGAAAAAGGTTCCTGATTTAACGACGATCATCTCTACACATGTTTTTGAGTATATGCATCTGTGTTTTCTTTTTAATTGGATTATGTGCAGACTACACAGATCTAAACTTGGTGGACTATATCGTCCTGCACTTGCTTTTGTGCCTGTTATGGTTTGCAAAATTTGATATTAAGTTCAAGTACTTTTATTTACTAACATGTTGATCTTAATCAATTATCCTTCTGTGTGGTGACTAACAGTTGATCCAGCTTTGTACTACTCATGTAGCCCACAAAGAACTAACATAAATAAGGTGTCTATTATGAGCTTGCAATAGCATGATAGCCATTGAAATTTATTTGGTAGCATATGATAATTGCCGTAAACTTTATCTGGTAGCCATATGATGACAACCAATATAATTTAGCTGGTGCACTTGCAATCACAAGTCTGCTTGGTTATTCAAATGTTGATCTATTGAGTTTATAGCTATTTTCTTTCTCTCTCCCCCCCCCTCCCCACCATACACACACACAACAATTTTTTCCTTTGTTGATCTAACTAGATATGCTTAATTCGTTTTGTCAGCTATTGAAATGAGCTTTTTACGAATAGGTGTTGCTGAATTGTATTTCAGTTCAAAGATTCTGGAGGCTTTGAGGCCTTGGTCACTGGAAAGACGACAGATATGCAGAGGATCGATGTGAATGAGAGGATAACGGGTCTTGAGCGACTCAATCCAACACCACGTCCCACGACGTAGGTGCTTCATCTGACAAATAAATTCAGTGAATACAACTTATCTCAAAGATGCTCATTTGTGTTTTCAGCTATCCAGGTCTCCGTTTCTTGAAGGCCGATGGAAGTTTGAATGGTTTGGATCAGGAAGCCCAGGGTTATTTGCTGCGAGATTTTTGTTTGTGTAAGTACTACTTATATTTTTCTTCTTCTGGATAATGGTCTTCATTTCAAGTAATTTCCAACCCTTTAAAAAGAAACTGGGTGGAGTAAGAAAAAGATTCATGAAAGACATAACCAACAGAAACTTTAGATTGATAAACACTTGGTGTAAACTTCTATATGCAACTTAAAGGTTTAAATCTCTCAAATAGGAAACTAGCATTTAAGTGATAAAAGAGACTTTCATTACGTGTATACTGAGTCATTGGATGAGCTAAGTAGAGGATCTTCCATTTTTGATGAAGGTATAGTATATGTTAGATAAGTTAAGCTCCCTGAACAAATCTTGTGCGCCTCAACCTCTGAATAATATTTGAAGCATTGTCGATCTGCTAAAATTTGATCAATAAAGAGACCACCCACATAATACTTGGATCAGGTAGTTTTCGTCAAACAGTGCACACTCTGATATCTTGACATGAGTTGATGGAGTGGCAAAAAATTTGCCAAGTAAAATATTGCATGGGAATTGGGTCGTGAATGTAGGGACATCATTCAAGACAATTGTTTGTTAATCAATACTCCTTCCGTCCCTAAATGAGTGTCTTGTTTGATGGAAAGTTGTAAGAGCTTTTTCAATCAAACAAGACACTCATTTAGGGACCCAGGGAGTAGTACTTTGCTTCCTCCTCCCGTCAGCTTTAGAAGGAAAAATAATTTTGAAGTAGAATATAGTTTACTTGCGAAGAAGATCCTTTTTTCTTCTAAAGTAATATCTTTAGGATATGGCAGATTAGTTAAAACAACGCGGAGTTTTGAAAAAGCCTCTTCGACCTATATTATAATTCATTAGTAATCATCCTACTCATGACTATTTTCATATTCTTCAAAGGAGTTTTCCACCAACTTGATTCATAATTCTGCAAAGTGACAGACAGGCAGAAAACTTAATTTTGCCTTCAATACTGCTAACAATATGGTGGTGAGTGATCATTAAAGAAATATGCATAAAATGTATGGTTCAACAAAAGCCCCTCTTGTTCTGGATTGTATTTCCTTTACTTGACTGACATCTGGAGACAAGGATTAAGATCCTGAAAGCATGACTCGTGTCGGAAATCAAGAAGGAGCAAGTAGCAAGAGTTCGCTTAAGCAGCACTTTTAATCTCGACAAAGGAAATTTCATGAACATCATGTTTTCAAGGTCTTTTGAGAGGCTGACATTTTGCGCCACTTACAGGATACATTCCAGCCTTGTTAAATATCCAATGAACCCTATACTGATAGTTGCTAGGCAAAATCTGAACAATTTTCCAAAACAATACTTGCTTGAGTTGAGTTTGAAGCTCGTGAAAGCCTAGCTGTAGTGTAAATGTATTTCCGTTTCTGGTTCCTAATCCCTACTCAAGTTGGTATGTGTTCTGTAATTTTGCAGGAGGTTTCCTGCGACACTGGCAAATTTATCAAACATGGATCTGGTGATAAAGGATGGTTACGGAAGGATTACGGCAAATTTGAAATTTCTTAATGCGGTAATCATCTCCAGAAATAACTCTGTTCATTCTCAAAGCTGTGGTTTCAAAAGCATTCATATTCTAATAAAAGACCTTTCTACTGTAAAATCTACTCTACTCACTTTGCTATCCACTTTCAACAAATAAATGAAACGATAAGAACTCATTTGGATCATCATACATGAAGTAGTTTCTACTATGAAAAATATCACGAAAAGAAATCCATGTTCACATCCCATACGTTGAACATCCACTAAATCTCATTTTAGGATGGATCCATAGTTGTCAAAAGAATGAATATTATTTATCTATATTCTTGCTCATGAATCATTCGAAATTTTGTAGGGCAATTTTTTGTTGCAAGATTTTTTGATTATCCAACTATCTGGTCTGTTAGAAATCATACGCCATAATCTTCTTCTACAATCTATCAGACCCTCTAGTTCATTCACTGCAAAAGGGAATTAGAATTCTTGTGTTATTGGGTGAACAATTGTCTTGTTTGAGTCGCCAACGTTCCTATTTTCATTTTCCATTTATGCTTCAAAAACTCATCTCGGAAATGAATTGTAAACATATTTATCTCATTGTTTACGAGATAATTTAGCTCATTCTTTACTATGCATTGACAAGGCACTAGAAATAGTAAAAGATCGAACGGTGGAAATGGAATGACACATTCTTATCCCACACTCTTCATACCTTCTCTCTCATCCACACACTCTTCACACATTTTCTGTGACCCACACACATCACACACACTCTTCACACATTCTCTCTTACCTCAACACACTTTTCCACTCACACTTTTCACTAAAGTTAAGAACTTTTAATTTATAATTTTTTAAACATTAGTAATGTTTTTCCATATAAATATAATATTTTAAAAAGTATTTAATTAGGTTATTAAATTTTCAAATTATTTTGCACTCCATGCTCTCGGAAAAAAATGTATTCTATTTTTTTTATAAGCATTATATTATTTAAAAGTATTTAATTAATTATATTTTTCTAGCTCGGGCATGGGCATTTTCTAGTATTTATACGAGATACATAGGTAATGGAACGTCTAAAGATTGATTTTTCATAAAAGTAATTCCAGAGTATGGTATATGGACGCTCCATTCACCTATCTTAAAACTGCTGCCACGCATACCGAAATAAAGAGTACAGTAGTTCATACTGTTTTCTTGATGTTTTACTAAGTAGTCATCCGTAAAGCCAAAGAGTGTCCAAGAGATCCATTATTTAATAGTGGGTTTGCTATTTAAATTTTACCTGAGGAAGCCGCTATAAATACTTGAACCAGCTGGGTAAGGTACCTGGAGTTGCAATGATTGCATATGTTTTGTACTCAGGTTGATTCACATCTCTTTTTCTGTAATCTCTTGAGGTATTCTAGCGAAAGAATCCTCCTGTTTGTCAGCATAATTTTTTGGTGAGTGCAACGCAGAATTTGTTAAATATAACAACCGGCAGTTGAGTCTGAGTCATATGCTTAGTAAGGTTCATGAGGTATGCAAAGACACTGTCGGGGATGAATGTTTAGGGAACGGAGCTTGACCAAGCACCTGTGGCCTGATTAGCATTTGATGGTTTCCTTCTAAGAATTAAGTTCACGAGAGCTTTCCTTCCTTTGCATTGGACACTAACCCATGATTGGCCTGAATAATTATGTTAGTTCTCTGTGGACTTGGAAGAATAGAGTACCCTACATAAATCTGGTTCACTTGTAAATGATTGCTGCAATTGAATCTCTGGAGAGTGAGACCCTCAGTAGTTTCAGAACTTAGGTAGCTGTATTCCAAAGCATAACACCTGGCAATGTGCTCAGAGGTGTTGCTGTACTTTGACTATGCCTTGTTACAGTCAGCAGCCTTCGTGACCCTTTTTCAAACCTATATAGCACCCCCTTGTTGCTGGTCAAGACATTTCTTATTACATAGACAGTCATCGACTCACGGGTGAGTAATATTCTTAGAATTTTACTTATATATTAAAATTGAAATTCTAGGTTTTCAAATCCAATCTTCCAGTTCTTTACTTTCCCTACGAGTAAAAGAAGTGGTATTTGGATTCTATAATGTGATGGGATTACATTGTTGTATGGACTTTTTCTTTTAATCACCAATGGGAAATTTAGACTCCGCAGTCGAAAGAGAGAATATTGTATGGACTGTTGTATGCATATTAACCGTTAAAACTAAAAAGCGAAGTGGATAAAGAATTCAGATTCAATGAGGTTTCAGGTTTATGTAGTACTTAATTAAATCAGTTTCTGACTTGATATGTCGTCAAGCCATTTCAACATTATATAATTTGGCTCGAGGAGTTAAGATAATTTTTATCTTTCATGATTTCCTTAAAAACACTGAAATATAGTTAGCATCTTATATCTTTGCGAGTCTCTGATTCGAATACTATAGTATACAGTTTTAATAGAATTGGTGCTTTATTAATATGGGTCATGCTAACAACTGCTATTGGGGCATTCTTTAAGGATTCAAACTTACAAAGTTTGTGCCTTGAATCTCATCACTGTGGCGCTTGTTGGCATTTCCTCTTAGTTATTGCCTATTGAGATTTTCTTCTTTACGTGGTTTGCATTTGGCACAATCATTACAATTGTGCATTTTTGGTTGTTCAGGCTACTGTTTATGAGGTCTATTATTCCTCCCAAACTTGAGTCAAGTCCCAGGGCATTACGTTAAGGCTTTTCCTTAGTTATTGAGATGGAGTCTAATATAGTTGCTTGTATCGGATAACCAAGAGATTAAGACTCCACTACAGTTGGACTAGCTACTTATTTGCTATATAGTCATTCAAGTTTCAGGATGTAAGTTTTGGCAGAAATGAAACGAATTTTGATGAACTGCAGATAGAAAACAGGTTTATTCTGTCTACCAAGTTGACAGTGGAGGGCCCTCTTCGAATGAAAGAAGAATATGTCGAAGGAGTATTTGAATCTCCCACAGTTGACGAAGAAACAATACCACAACAGTTAAAAGGAGTTTTTGGTCAGGCAGTTAGCACGGTGCGGCAACTTCCAGTTCCTATTAGGGATGCTGTATCCAGCGGGTTGAAAGTTCCTTTGAGTGAGTGTTTCAGTGTGTTTGTAGATCTTCTTTATTCAGTTTCATTGTACTAGTATCTTAATGGATATATCATCTGTTGTCATTAAGGATTACTATGTTTTTTCTTCATTGGGTGTGGCGGTCCTAGTTTTAATTGACGTCCGAGCTTCTCCTGTTGTTTCTTCCCTTGTTACCTTTCAATTCCTTTACCACCTCCCAAAAAAAAAAAAAGGAAAACGAAAGAAGAAAGAAATTGAAAATTAGTGATGTTAAATCTATAAAAGAAGTAACGGGAAATGATTTAGAAAGAAGGATTATAGTTGGTGGTTCTGTCGGTTGGTTTCATGTTTTATTGCATGTTTATAGCTGTATATGAGCTTGTTCTAACTATCAGTTTCTTATGTCAGATGGGACATTCCAGCGACTGTTTATGATTTCTTATCTTGATGAAGAGATCCTAGTAAGTGTTTCCATATGTTGTACATCAACATCATTTTGGAATTCTGAATTCCCATTGAACAGTTGAACTTTCCCTTAATGAATACCATTTGATGCAATTGAAATCATTATGAGTTTGTATTTGATGGTCAATATTCCCTATTAAGCTTTGATTTCAGCCAATAAAAGGTGATTTGTAGAACCCATTGTTGCATATTATACAACTGCATCCATCACTGATTTCTCGTTAACACTTGACAAATGGCGGTGTAAAACAGTACCAATGATAATTGTGACCGTTGATAGGATAATAGTTTCAGAATCTTCACTCTATTCTTCCATGAAGGCAGTGTCTTCAGTAATTTCTTAATGGAAATACATATTTTCATGATCTGCACCAGAAAGACATTTTAAGCATTACAACTTTCTGAATACAATCTGCTTGGCATTTTTACAGATAGTGAGGGACACGACTGGGATTCCTGAAGTTCTTACGAGATTGGAAACATCTTCAATTCCCATCGAGCCTTTTGAAGAATACCAGAGCTAAAAAGAGCTGTATCAGACTGATCTAATAAGGTAAGTTGTTCATAAACCATGAATTGCACTGTTGAATTTGGCATCTTTCAATCTCTGGGGGGGGGGGGGG
>JAOTQG010128133.1:0-10075 GCA_025631175.1 Iris virginica
TCGCCATAATCCCCACATCTCTAACAATAGCGCCATCATACATCTCAATCTCCTTTATGTACCCACGTCTACGCTTTCCCGTAGTCACCCTATGAAAAACTTGGAATTGCAATCCCCTTCCTAACTCATTTAACTCTAACCTTTTGACGCCAACTTATATCTTATTTGAACAAAATCTCCTCAATCTGCCTAATTCGTCTATTCAATTCCCCGTGCGACAAACACCTAGTCTCTTTAACCCTATCCAACTTCCCAAATAAGCTCACCCTTCCTCACCCTAATATCCCCAAAAACCTCCTTATTCCAGACCTTTTAAGTTCTCCTTTAAGGATATCAGCTAACACATCAAAACGAAACCTCCGTACCCCTGACCGCACACTCCTCCCACCAGGTACCCACTAATTCTTCTTTAAAACCAGGATGAGATAACCACCGGTTACCCACTAGTTACCGCACACTCCCCCAACCAGTCACCCACTAATTCTTTAAAACCTGGATGAGATAACCGCATGTTTTCAATACGAAAAGGGATGGGACCCACCGAATAGGAGAGGACAAGCACAAAATTGATCCGACACAGTTCTAGGGAGAACTTATTGGACCAAATCGAGGACAGTCTCCTCCCACGAGTTATTGACGAGAAATCTATCGGACCTAGTTGCACAGTTCCTCTCCCCCAACACAGACAGTTCTGGTGAAGGTGGCATTCGAAAGAGGTAAATCTCGTAAACCATGCTCTTATAATGAATTCCTCAAAGCATCTCATGATAGTGGTAATTCTAGAACCCCCCCCCCCCAATCTTTCACAATATCTGCAAAAAATATTAAAATCTCCACCAATACACCAGCGAGACCCACATAATCCCACCAAATCATAAAGCTCGTCCCTGAAAGACTCGCGATCACGAGCCCCACAAGGGCCGTAAGCCGCACTAATCCACCACTCTCCAAAGCCCCTAACGTTTGCTCTCACCGACAAAGTAAACCTCCCATGAACAACCTGGATATGTTGGAATAATATTTCTTTGCCAAAATAACAACTGATGTGAAATGGAGGGAGTATTATATATTTATTAAGCACTAGCGCTTACCACCAGTATAAGATATTAAGCATGTGATATTTGACATGCTTTATGGTAAAAACTTCCATTTGCAAACTTGAGACTAAGAATAGAGGGGGGGAACAAAAGAGCAAAGAGGCGATGCTTTGAAATCAAGCCTTGTACAAACAGAGCCCTGATATCACAACACATGAAAAGGTTTAAGCTGCGATAGTGTGGACCTATCAACATATAACATCCACTCTAAAGGTCCCCGTGTCTTTCACCATAAATTCTAATCGAATCGTATACGGTCTTATATCATATTTGTAGCCAAAAAAAAAGAACTTCAGTGCCGCCGCTTCTCTCGTTCTTTGACACACCACATAGAGTTGGAGAAATCAAGCAGCCTTCAAGTGCGCAAAGGAAACAATTTTTTTTAACCCCCCCCCCCCAAAAAAAAAAAAAAGCAGCACCATTTTCAATGGGCACTTCCAGCACTGCACTTGATTATGATGCATGCCCTCCGTTAACTTTCCTGCTATGGAAGCACTAGCTCAAATGCGGCACGGCAAAAATGCAACTGATCTTACTAATAAGAAGAAAGGGGCAAGCTAAAACCTAGTCCTAACAAGTTGCTGGATTAAAGTAGGACATTCTCCATCCGCCCGTAACTGTTCAAGAGTTCGTAAGCCACCTGCAGCTCCCATGAGAATAAAGTCTTACTTGTCAGATCAGTAGGCAGCAAATCACCTTTATAAGCATACATCTACCAAAACTCTTCGGGAAAATGTGTGGGAAGAAGATGAGGATAACTACACAGTTGGCCACTCTATGTAAGATACGAAGGGAGGGGGTCTGTGTATACTAATAGGGACGTCCTCTTGAAGAATATTTCAGTTGCAGTGAAGTGGTGGTAGCACATACTTTGGAACTTGACTGTTTCTAATAAAAATATTTGGCATCATTACCCTACAGGAAATTTCCCTATAGATGCTTTATGGCCTACTTCATTCATCGTACCCGTCTGTATTCCAGCTGGAGGCAAGGTTTCTTTTAAAAGTTAAGATTTTATTTGGCCTCTGTTCTCGTAGAAGTTTGGATTGTTATTGGAAACCTTTAAGTTTGGATTGTTTATTTGACACCTTTAGAGGCTTCAGCTACAAGGGCCTTTTGATGGGTTGCTTACTATCAGATGTATATGGAGATTGGGGGAAATTTTGCAGCTTTTTTTTTTAACCATCCTTCTCTGTGTATATTTCTGTATTTTAAAAAAGTTATATTTTTGTGAACTTCTTCTACAATTTGTACATTTCTCTTTCTTAAATTTTAATGATAAAACAAAACTTGTTTTTATCAAGACCTTCGAAATGAGATTTACACCTCATCAGTAAAAGAACAAAAGCTGAAAACAAATTAGTTTTTCAGATACTTCTACTAATTTCATAGATGAAATAGATGGTTGGCTAGACAAATAGTTCGGCAATGTCAATTTGTTGTGTTCAAGCTCCTCATGTGTTTGGATATGTTCACTTGAAAAACGTAAATTCTTTCAGTATTCTGTTCAATGTGCTTTGACGACAGCAGGCCTTGTGCCTAGGCCTTTGAAGTAATTAGATCTTAATCCTTCAATAACAATGGCTTGCAGCCATAATAAGAAACATATGACTCAAGTTTTAATGAACATCAACATATGTAATATGCGATTAATGTTTACTGACTTAAGTAGTTGGGACAAATGAAAGGGACAAAGAAATCTTACGGATACAGAAAGAGTTAAGGGAAAAGGTTTCAGTACCGTTTTGCCCATCGGTGTTCTCAGGTGATCTGAATTTCCAAATATACATGAAATTACAGCTATATGGCAACTACTAATGTACTTTGCATCATCTGCAGCCAGGTCGAATCCCGTACTTGATGCTCCTTTAGGACCTTTAACAAACCCACAATTAATTTTCTGATCACGTGCAATATATGATTGTTCCCTTTCTTGTAAACTCTGGTGCCCAGCAAATCTGGGTTCCCAAGGTTCTAAGCCATATGGATTATCTTCTTTTTCTGTATACTGCAAGGAAAATCTTGCAAATTTTCGACTTTCTAAAGGCTCAACAAGCTGTGCAGTAGAATTGAGAAACTTCATTTCACAAGGACCTGAAAATTATTGCAGCAGTTCAGGCTACATTAAAAGATTAATAAAAAGCAAAATACAGAGATGCAAAATGTAAAAAAACATTTAACAAATATTATCTATCCATTTAAGTGTATGCCATCAAAACATAAGAATACGCAAGAAATAAAGGCTTGCATATAGGTTTATATCAAGCAATTCCCCGGATATGGCAAAGTGTGATTAGTGTTTATCTGAGCTCTGATATCTGTAATATCTTCTAAAGTTAAACCTAAAGATACAGCCGGGCCGCATCATGGAGGATCTTTCTTGTCTGTTGTCTTCCCTTCTAGTTTCCCCACATCTATCTGCTCACCCTATGTTTGTTTTTGTAAAATTGCTTCCCATTTTACTTCTAGTGGATGGGTCAGTTCCCATTCAGCTATATGTCTGTTTATCTGTCTCCTTTTATATGCTTGGTCGTGTCAATGAAATGGTGAGGTTCATACCAACCAGAGGACAAACAGAAAAAAAGTGAAGATTCTCTTGAAATGTAGTAACAAGTGAATGATCTACATCAAAGAGCTCGTTAACTTACTTCCTTTGGGTACGGTATACCTAATCTAGTTGGGGGAGCTAAAATCGATGGTGAACCTCAAAGCTCGTTTACGCTAGCTACGCTCTGAAGTAAGCTAAGCCACATATCTTACACACATTAACCAGCTCTGGAAGTAGACATGTAAAGAAAGATACATGAAAATTAGAAAACATGATCAAACCCAGATGAAATAATGCGTCTTATTCAGCTAATCACACAAAGAAAGAATAGTCAGAGAAGTGGATATGAAGTCCACCTATAAGACATGAAGACGGACCCTTAAAAACATAACTAAGGAATAACAACCTGGCAATCCTCAGGAAATCTGACAACAGGAGCCCTCCAAAGCCCTCATAGATAGCACAAAAGAAAGCTAAAAAGAATATCCTATGTCAAAGTAAGTTACCCATCAAACTTCATAACTGATATTACTGAAAACATTGTTCATGAGTCTAAGACCTCTTAATGGGTTCACATATGGATATGCATTTAGCATCCATCCCACAACAAGAAGCCCCTTCAGTTTTAGATCTAATATGTTACCTTCCTTCTTTTTTTCTTTTTTCTTTTTTTTTGATAAAATAAGAAATATATTAGAAAAAGAGATAGTTGACCTCTTTTTAACTATTTTAAGTCAAATTGAAACTCAATTGCTTCCTGGGGTTGATCTATGGCCTAACACTTTCTCCCAACTATAGTACCTTCTGTAACCAAACGAATTTTTTGAGAAATATGGAAGAACAGTTATATAGTACTCCCTGCGTTCCAAAATAAGTGACCTTTTGAAAACTTTCCCTATTTGAATTTGAACACTCAAGGAAGAATTATAGCCACTCATTTCAATGGGATCCACACACAACCTCTTTATAACCACTCCTTTATAAAGTCAAGTCTCCTCCTAAAATTATGTGCCAAGTCCTTAGGGTCACTTATTTTGGAATGGAAGGAGTATGATGTTTGCACAAGCACAAATCAACTTCATTCAACAGATGGTTACGTAACATACATGTATACATCTCTGTAACTATTATATTACTGTGGAGTGATATTAATGCAGCGGAACGGTGCTAGATGGGCAACTGGAATAGTAGGCGCAGATGGGAGGAGGTATATTATCGGAAGGCTTGCCGCTTGTGTGATGGAAAGAAGACCATTAGATGGGAGGAGGTTCTGTCAGTAGGTGTGACCAGTTGACTTTGTCGTCAAATTGGATTGGTAACTTCATATAGTGGACATTTGAAGGACTAAGAAGGCAGTAAAGGTAAGGAGTAGCTAGCAGGGCAACCTCATTGAAGCAAGAACATACTTTTGTGGAAAACAAGGCACAATATTTTTACCAGATTTGAAAGGAATTCTAATAGCATAACGAACACAAGAAACCAAATTGAAGGGTCAAGGTTGCACAATGAAGAAGGATGTGAATAAGGGAAACAGGATGCAAGTGGTCTCAGCAGGCAGGAAACAACATCCCAAGGTAAATCTTTGAGAAGCTAACAGTGACCATATGAATGTATGGCAGCAGCCATAAACGCCACATGCAGGCGGACCTGAAACTTGATCGACAAACTAAAGTAGCATAGGTAGCTCCGATACGATGAGAAGTATGTGAAGAAGAGTGAAATGGTATGAAAAACTTGTATTACTAAACTTGATTATAACAGAAGGTTACCTGACCTATTTCTACATATATATTGATGGACTGCGGGTGGTTTATAGTTGATAGGCTCATGCGGCTGAAAATGACAAAGCACAGGAGCCATTGATGACTTCTTTATATGTTTTACATCAACAATTTCTTTGTCCATTGGTAAAGGAATGTTTCTTTCAATATAGCCGCAAAAAGATGATGGGCCCAAGTTGCTTATATTGTAAAGTTCAAAACAAGATCAGAGAGTCCATACATGCTTTCTGTAATTATCAATGTTCCTTTGACAAATATATATAGCACGGTAGCTAAAAGTTATGAAAATGAATCCTTACAAGGAAATCGTGAGTATTAACTCAAAATAGATTATTTATCATAGTATATGACAGTAAGGGTAAAGTAACATAAAATCAAAACAACATATATTCATCAAATTATTTTAGGAGCTGCATAGCCAGTCTTGGGATAGTGAGAACTATATGGAGTTACGATCATGCATCACTTGATTACGGATAATGACCATCGAAGATACAAGGGAAAAGGCTAAGGGGAAAAGTCAATACGAGGGAGAGGGAGAGAAAAAGAAAAAGAAAGTGTAGTTGTTCCCCAAACTTCAGAGAACGAATGTTGCTTAGCTCAGGAAAGTAAAGGTATCAATGGTTCACGAATAGAGCTAAAAGGTAGCACATAGCTGGTTTGCCCAACAGATTATACTACTTTGTTAGGTACAGTTGCAGATGGTACCGGAGTTGATTGTCTAAATGCACTTCTCCATTGTTCTTAAGCTTCTAACATCTGCGACTTCTGCCAACTATAGCCTGAGAATCTAGATTGCACAGCTTCTAAGAAGGTTCAATTAAGATGTATCAGCTAACCCAAAGAAAGAAATTTCAGTCCTTGGTTTAAATATTAGAAGACAACCCAATAAATTTACGCGTGGGGAGAATATCTACCAGAAAATTTACGTCGTTTTGGTTTCTTTTTCGAAGCAGATCTCCTTTCCGAAGTAGACCTTCTCAAGGGTTCTCTAGCATCAGCATTGAGTTTACCAGAATGTAATGCTTTCAAAGAAGCCTCGTGGGATAAATCCAAAGAAGCCTCCTCAACTGCCCTTCCAGTCTTTCTACCTTTGATTCGACCATTCAAAGGATCAAAAGACCCTTTATCACTGCCACCGGCACCATCGGATTTTTCTACATCAGAATTATCTCCACTATCTTGTCCTGCATCATCATAATCTTCCATTTGAGCATCATGTGTGTCAATCTCATCATCATACTCATCATCATCAACCTCATCATCATGCCGTCTTACATCAGGATGATTTGGTACCTGATTCAAATTATGAGCTTCGTTTCTTGATTGCCCCACCGTCTTTAAGGAGGCCTCATACTGCGCTTCATACATCTTCAACTCATTGCGCCCAGCTTCATTGTACAAACCAACCCCTTTATGATTTGAACTATTTCCGTACTCGGCTGAAGACTTCCTTTCGCTATTATTCCCTTTTGGCTGCATCTGAACAGCACCCTTAGCACCCATGCTAGCATGCTCCACAAGGTCCTCACTATAATCTTCATCCCTTCTCCTATCATCTCTATCCCAATACCGAGAATCCCGACCGTGCTTTATGGAGCCACGGCCAAACCTGAGGACCTTGCGTGTTACATTTGTAAGAAAATCTGGATCATTCGCCAAGTCATCATCTTGCGCACTATAAGCATCGTTCTCTGCACAAGCATATATACACAGTCAAAGAATTTCCACTTCATTCACATAGTTTCAGGAGTTCAGCACTTCATGACCACATCAGAATTTGAGTCGTGTAACCAAATATGGAATACCAAAATTACGTGATATTTAGTAAACCAATGACAACCGTATCTAAGTTGAGAACTCCACTTCTATTAAATTAATGGTATGCTTATTAGCATGTCTCTGTATGCTAACAATCTATAGCTTGATAAATACATTATTTCCAGGAGTGGAAAATGAGAAATAACAGAAACAATCAGGTCCATTAACTTAAGTCGCATGGAAAATAATAGAAACAAACAAGCATAAAAGGAAACTCTGTGACCACTTATCGACTAATTTGATTCATACAACTTGAGATAACTAACCCAATCCTTATTTCGTATGCAACAACCCAAAACATCACCAACATAGTGAACAATGTAGTACTAACTCAAATACCCAACTTTTGGGTTTGATGAGAGAGGGATTAGAGCAAATTTATTTACTAGTACAACATAAGTAAAACCAAATAAAAGAACAGAAGCAAAAGTCAACTGATTGGTGGCCACAAAATATCCAACACCCACAATGTAGATTTAAATAAATATTCAAACTTTCCAACAAAACAAGAAAGACAATAGGGAAAGGGGAATTTGGATTAGGTGAGAGAGCAAGAGAGGGGAGAAAGACCTCCTTTATTATTATCTCTGGTGGAAAGATATAGGAAAATGGAAGCGGAGATGAGGAAGATGAGGGAGAGAATGAGGATGAAGGCGCTGACAGAGGTCTTGCGAGTCCTACTGAACCGGCGATGAATCCTCGACTGCTTGTGCTGCTGCTGGGTCCCACTTGCACGTGTGGCTCCTACACCGATTGACAAGTGATCTGAGCCACCACCTCGGACACCCACCCTAGTGTCCAAACCCGATTGCCTGTACTGAGCCATTCCTGCATTGCCTCACCTCACCTCACCTCCTCACAGACAGACACGCAGTATATGTGTATGTGAAATCACACGCATAGAACGTGTTGTTGGATCGAGTGAATTTGGTGGGTTTTGGGTACAGCTGGATTTCTTGAATTGGAAGGATTTGGTTTTCTTGTTGGGGTGTTGAGACTATGACACTGATGATTTTTCGTGACTTTCATCAATCTTTGCCCTTCTGGTGAATCATTTGAAAACTATACTTCCAACAAATTGGGTTACAAATCCCAAGGACTCCCTCCCCCCTTTTGGACAATTTATATTGAGCTCCTATATACTAACTGCCCCTTTTGTATTTTCGAGTTTTCCTACAAAAACTTGTCCTAAATTGCTAGATCAAGTACCAAAAAGGCAAAAATTACCCCCGCAGTATCACAGGGTTCACCAAATTAATTGTCACCCCCCACCCCCCGGATTGACTGTTTTTGCCACTTTGCTCCTAATGTTGAATTTAACATTCGTTTGAATCCTATGCAAGTTCGTATTGAATGTTGTTGCAACTAACGGAAGTTGGACTATGTTCTTTCACGTGAAGGGTATTTTAATGCATTTCCACCTTCTTCTTCTTTTGTTGTTTAATGGTTAGTTAAGTTTGTAACAAAAAGTTCCCTTTAGTCATAAATCTTCCTCAACGTAAGGTCAATTTAGAAAATGACCTATTATATTAATAATATTGGTTAGCTTCATTTTTAATCATTCATATTTTTTCTTAGCAATATTACCATTCTACTTCATGTACCCACTTCATTTTTCCTAACCTAGTTATTCTATTCACTCAAAATTTTATTTCTTACATTTACCATCCTTCGTTAATTATTCCATCAATTATATATCAATTGACTCATTTCTTCGTCTTCGTCTACCTTCACCACTACAATCAATATTTGTTACCACCACCGAATCAACACCACCATTGCCGCAATAATTAAAACATTACCTCCACTTAAACACCAAAATCACTGCCACCACATCACCTTTTTCGTTTCCGCCATGCATGCAACAATCCATTCCACTTTCCAGCACCTCCCTCCATTTGCTCCACAAGTTATGGTGGAGGTGATGGTGAGGTGGTAGTGGTGAAGATAATGGTGTTGATTGTGGTGGTGGTGGAGGATGACACTGAATTGGGTTAACTAATAATGGATTGAGTAAGTGAGAGAGACGGGTAAATATAGAAAAGAAAATTTTGAAAAAATAGTGTAACTAAGCTTTTGGTTAAAATGAATTACGTGTAGTAGAGTGATTATATTGTTATGAAAAAATATAAGATTAACAAATCAAATGAATATGTAGATGTGATGCCAAATCAACCATGCACATCAATATGGATTTGTTAAATTATTTATTTCTCGATCATTTTCAACATCATCGCTAATACCATCACCATCGCTACAGAAGTCACCACCACCACATTTTAGGAGAAATGTTGAAACAAAACACTGATACCACAACCACTATATACCATTTTTCGAACCTTTGAGATTTTTTTCAATTCCTTCACCCTTTCCTAAAACACCATTCCAATCATAGAATAGGTAACTCTATCCCACTTGGTAATTTTGTATTTATTAGATATCTAGAAAAGGCAAAAGCAAATGACCATCAATAAGTAAAAATAGGGTAATGGGCCAAGAAGGATAATACAAATGGTTATTCTAGTATAATATAAAGCAAAGAGTAGCAATGAGAATAAAAAGAACATGGTGGTCGATATTTAGAAAATCAACAAGACAATGTTTTAATTTTAAGTGCCGTATAAGTAACGATCTGTTGTTCTTTAATCCACCTTAAAATATTTTTGTCTACGAAACCATTAAGCTTGATTGCCGTTAAGCCTGTCAATTTGGGTTAAATGGGTTGTAATGGGTTGAATTACAATAAATAAGAGGTTGTAATGGGTTCAACCTATTATAACCCATTTAATTAATCAATCAACTCAATTATGTAATAAATAGGTTAAGCT
>JAOTQG010128144.1:0-10075 GCA_025631175.1 Iris virginica
TTTTGTAAATCATACTCCAAGAAGGCTCGTCTTTAATTTCTTGTCACCATGTCCCTCTTCTCGAAGTTCTTTCCACCACGATTGTAGCTCAGTGTCAGCTTCAAATCATATTGCCAGTCTTGTAGTAGAATTAGTTGCAGTAATCATTCACCCATAAGGTTATAATCGTGCCATATCCTCCTTTCGTTGCATTTAATGATCAAAATTTTACGAAGAAAGTTGTTATAGAGAGACTTCCTAATACTGATCGTTGGATGCATGGAGATAACAATGTGATACAATTAAGGCTCCTATTTTCAATAAATTTAGGGTGTTATTTACCCACTCCATTTTTGATAAGTTTATACTTCTTTTTTATTTTTTAAAAATATCTTAAATACAAGTACTATAATACCCTTATTAATAAAAAAGTCTTATCTTCACACTCCTTTTATATTTAAAAAAAATGTAGTACACATTCCTAGGGTTTCAATATTAAACGCCCTACTCTTCTTCTTCCATTTAAAATCAACAATAATGGCGTCTTTTTCTTCTTTTTGGAGTGTAATTATAATTATTTAGTACTTAATTAGTGTATTAATAATGGTGGCTGATTATAATTGGAGCAAGAGTTTGACATAGCACAGGGGATGACCGAGGGAAGATAGCCAACAACAGGGAGCTTCTTACCCTCTCCCTTGAGAGTACCTCAGGCTCAGGATTCCAGTCTAAGAATGAGTATCTCTTTGGACAGATTGATATGCAAATCAAGCTTGTACCCGGAAACTCCGCCGACATCGTCACCGCCTACTACGTATACCCCTTACGCTTCCCTCCTTCCTTCTTCTTCTTTCGGGATACTAGAGGCAATACGAAATTTGATTTATTATTTGTTTTGGGTTTTTACAGTTGTTATCGGAAGGAGCAAACCACGTATGAGATAGATTTGAGTTCTTGGGGAACTTGAGCGGAGAACCCTATACTCCTCTCCTTCTTCTTCTTCTTCAACAGACACGAATCTTGTTGGTTTTAAACGAAAGAAGAAGAGTAGAAGAGTAGGTCGCTTAATATCGAAGCCCTAGGAGTGGGTACTAAATTTTTTTTTAAGTTAAAAGGAGTGTGAAAATAAAATTTCTTTATTAGTAAGGGTATTAGATATTTTTAAAAAATAAAAAGAAGTGTAAACTTATCAAAAATGGAGTGTATAAATAACAGCACCCTAAATTTAAGCGATTCTCAATCCGATTTACCTCAAAATCTATCTTGATTTAAAACTAATGCAATTTTTTTGAAGTTAGTTGTATATATAAAACGCTTGAATGATAAGTTTTTATAGTATAATTTTACGGCTTTTTGATTTGTTTTGATTTTTGTATTGTTCACCCTAACAAATTTTCAGCCAAAAATATCCTCATTAAAGGTACAATTTACCCAAAGTACCCTTATCACTTTTTCCCTTTCCCACATCGGCCCTTACCCAAGGTACACTTTACAATTGCGCAAAAAAAAAATAATAATAAAATAAAATTGTGGGGTTGCGATTGGTCCACTACATTAGTATAGAGTATTCCCCGGTCGGCTCCGGCAAACATATTTCAAAATCTAAAACCCAACACATCTCCCGCCCGCGCCCGCCTTGGGATCTCGTTTCTCCTCCACCAAACCCTCTCCCAACAAATTTTCTGATAAATTTTTTCTCAATTCCGATCGATAGCAACGGAAAGCCGCATCATCTTCACTGGAACAGGTGATTTCAATCTTTTAATCGTTCCTTCTGATTACCGATTGCTTGATACTACTGGATGATTGTGTTTGTGTGTATGTGGATAAATTGAATGCGTGAAATGCTAGGGTTTCTTTCTTTTTCATTTTCGTCAACTATGCTTCTGTTGAGATTTAACAACTTCAATGTACGAAACAAGAAACCCAAAATCATGATTTTACACAACCCCAGATTTTCTTTCCATATTTTTTGCGATATTTAAACCCTCAATGTAATTGTTTTTTTAAATCTTATTTCTCCTTGAACATCTTTGTTCTTGAAAAATTTGTATTTGAAAACGGAAAGTTCTATCGAGTTATGTTAGGGCATTCTTTCATATAGAGATTTTTTATTTATCCAAGAATAGAAATGTTTTGACATTGGAAATCGTCACTGGCGCGTTGAAAACACTCCCCAACACATTGCTCTTGGTTTCAAGTGCCGATTATTTCTATTATTGGATAGAGTAATGATATAGACTTCCTTTCAAAAGAAGAATGTGGAGGAAACAAAGAACGGGCAAAGCTTGCTTCTGTTTGTTAAATTTGGTATTATAGACTGGAGCCCACAGGTGAGATTTAATTCACCACTCTGCATCATGGAGACATCACTCTTCGGTGATGCTTTTACTAAATACTCAATCAGTTCCCTCTTTGATATAAACAAGTGCTCTATGTGTCAGCAGCAAGGCCCTTGGAAAATTATATTCATTGCAAACATTTTCTTATGCATTGAAAATGGCTCAAGATCATCTGTCCCATTCTATCTACCCATCTCTGTCTCACTACACTATCACCCTACAGGTGTCACTCTTTTTTATCAAAACTAACACCTAATTAAAACCCACCATTCCTTCACCGCTGTAATCAATAAAACGGGGTTGACTGCTCAAGTCTCCTTTCCTTCTTCATTAAAACTTAAAACTCATCCCATCTTCTGTAAATACCACCCACCATTAAATCTGCAACCCAAATCACAGACTCCTTTTTCTCTTCTGTTGATAAAACCTCTATTTTCTTCATCCTGTCGATCATCAACTCTCATCTTCTTAGACAATAGATCCGCGATTACATGGAAGAAAATTAACAGTATTGCTTAAATACCAATTTCACACATCTTTCAAATTTTCCTCTCTTGTAACACATATTTATCCATCATCTATCATCAAAATTTCAAATTTTCTTTCGTAAAGATTAGATTAAAAATTTAAAGAAACTATAGATGGTGAAGGAATTTACATTTTGTTCCATTATGCCCAACTGTGACATGGAAGGACTAAATACTAATTGTCCGCTCATGGGTCTCTGGGCATATAACAAGGAGGAGCCATGGCTGGGCTGCAAAAAACCAAATAGAAAAATCGAGAGGAAAATTGGCAGAAATTCATAGAAAAGAGGTGTTGTTCTTGCGGGAATGTGTATCCTTTTTCCTATTTGCAAATTTAATGATGGGTGGTGTTTGAAGATAATAGGCCTGAGTTCTAGGTTTTAATGGAGAAGAGAAGGGAGACTTGGAAAGTAAACCTCGTTTTGCGTTGTAATGGTGAATGGGTTTGGGGTTTGATTCGGTGTTAATTTTGATAAAATGAGTGACACGTGTAGGAAGATATTGTAGTGAGACACAGATGGGTACACAAATGTGGGACTGGTGATCTGGAGCCATTGAAAACACCCCACAATGCTGACAGTTTCCTAAAAACTAGTGCCATATGGGCACTTGATAGTTGACGTGAGATCCAACATTAATTTTCATGCAAAGGGAGCTATTTTAAGCTGTTTCACTACTAGTACTATACTTTAATACCCTTGGCGTCCTCATACATCAATCGTCGTTGCAAGTTCATAATGGGACGTCGTAGTCAGGAAAGGTGACTTTAGTAACTTTATTAAGAAAGTAACACTCATCTAGGGTCAAAAGAGATTTAAGTATTGACAGTGACACTTATGTAGGAACGGAGTGAGTACTATACTTTCTCATTTGGCTACTTCTCTTTCTTCAAAATGCTCAGAGACTTCTTTGTTTAAAGCTGTTGTGTGGCAATAGTTGCAGGATTTCTTAATGTCCTAAAATATACTCCCCCCGTTTCACTTTAATTGTCCATGATATCAACATTTTGTGAGGAGAAAATGTCGCTTTCAGGACAATTAAAACGAAATGGAGGGAGTAATAGGTTTGTGACAATGGGACATTTTCCCCTTTCAATCTACTCAAATTTCAGCTACCGAGTTCTGAACCCATTTTTGTGTTGGTAATGGGAAGGAAATAGAGCTACTTTCCAATTTGTTATCTACAATTTGAAGAACTAAAGTTCAGCCGATATTTGCTCAACAATGTAGGATAACAGAGTTCCTGATTTCTTGTCACATTTTACTATGTATAGGCAACCAAAGTATCTGTAGAAAATTGACTTATTAATTGTAAATCTCTTTTATGTATGTTTTTCCCCATGATTGTTGAAAATTTCAACTCCCCCCTCTCCGCTGCTTTAGCTTTGAGAGTCTCTTCCTGTTGCAACCACAGTCATTATATAGGTTTCCTGAGTATTAGCTAGATTTACTGCTACGAATGTTTTAAGAGAACAATGAAGTAATGATCTCATGTGGATTGCACTATAATTTGTTATCCATCTTCTAATCAATAATTTTATGATGTCAGGTCCCAAAACATGTGTTATACATTTTCACAAAATATTTGCAGTTTGTTAGTAAGACAAGCTAAAACTATACTCAGAATGTTTGGAAGATCGTTGCTTCCGTGTATCATGGATTTCAAGGATTTTGAGACACAAACTTTACGAGCATTCTAGCATAAGTTCCAGTACACTGACATATGGACTTGAAATCCACAGTATCATCTTGGCCAGTGACCTCATTCTGACATTGTTATGCAACAGGAAATTTTATATACAAATACCAGCGCCAAAGCAAAGGGAATGGATGGGGTTCAAGGCGAGTTAAATGAAGTTAAAGCACAGAACAAACATCTGGAGGAAGAATGCAGAAGTAAGACTAATCTATACGAGAGTCTGAGAAAAGCTCACAATGAAATTTTACCTAAACTTCAAGATGCAAAGTTGCAAGCTGACAAACAAGCACAAGAGCTTTATGCCAAGTCGGAGGAGATATCTGAACTGAGTGAACTCTCTAAGGATCTTAAATACAGTTTGCATGAGAAAGAATTGTGTCTTAGGCACCTGACTTCTGCAAATGAGAAACTCCGATCTGATTATGGGCAGAGAATTGATAAACTTGAAGGAGGAAATAAAGAGTTAGCGTTGGCCTTGGATGAAGCAAGATTTAGAATCAAGGAGTTGGAGTCCAAGGTCTCTGCTGGTAACCAGGAAACTGAAAGTCTCAAGAGACTCTTATCCCTTGCAGATATGAAGTCCCTTGAAACAAAAGAAAACATGCAGAAATCTAAAGAGCTGGAACAGAGCGATAAAATTATCCAAAAGCTGGAGGAGGAACATAGAAGGTTTCAAGATCAGCTTAAATGGAAGAGCGAAAAGTTTCATCATCTTGAAGAAGCTCATGCACGGCATCAAGAACACTTCCGATCAAGTAAAGAAGAATGGGAGAAAGATAAATCAGCACTGGTAGAAGAGATCTGTTCATTGCAAGCAAGCTTGGACTCTCAAACAAGAATATCAGAAAGCCTTCAGGCCCAATTGGCAATGTGTAACCAAGCCTTAGCTCATGAAGAAAGCAAACGAAAAATGCTGGAGGTTGATGCTTCTAAGTACAAATTACGCTTTGAGAATGTTGCTACTCAGAGTCAAGAAGCAAAGTTGCAGTTCGACAGTTTGGCTTTGAAGAGGGATGAAGAAGTTGGCAAACTAAGAAATGCATTAGCGACAAAAGCAACTCTTTTCAAAGAGATGGAATACAAACTCATCCAACTCGAGCACGAGAATCAGGAATTGAGGGGATCCCTTAGAGAATTCCAGGAGGCTCAGATCAGCCATACTGGAACGAATGCTTTGTTGAAAAAACTTCAAAAGAAGATTCAAGGAATGGAGCAATTACACAAGAAATGCTCTGTGAATCTCAAAGACAAAGAAATTGAATGGAATCATCAAATGGAAAAAGTAACTGCAGTTATGAATGCACACCTGTTTGAATTGAAGTGTAAAAATGAACAAATCCAGGGACTCCAGGAAGAGCTGAACTCCAATCGTTGTTTGGTGGAGATGTATCATGCAGTATTTGAAATGGAGTGGTGCAAGAAAGAGAGTGAAGAGAAAATTCTACTTCTGACAGAGCAATCCAAGTCAAAGAACCATGCTATTCATGAAGTTGATGCGGATTCTTATAAGAAATGTGATGAAGCAGCATTCTTAATGGAGAAGATTCAATTGTTCGATCATATGAAACAGCAGCACACGTTTGTGCAGAAAGAACTTGAGAAGCATAGAAAGATGCAAGCTGAGTCATCTGAATGTCAGGTTTTCTTGAAAGAACAAGTTCAGCAATTGGAAAATGCTCTAAAGCAGGATAATAGCAAAGATGCTTCTGGTGCTTTAGAAAAAATGAGCCTTGAATTGGCCCAGAAAATTCATGAAGTTGATCGAGCTGAAAGTGATGCAAAGAAATGGGAATCTATGGCGGACAACTTGAAGGTGTATCTTGAGGAAAACCTGGATTCTTGCACAAGGGAGAAGGAGAATCTTCTTGGCATTGTGAAAGAGAAAGATGACATAGTCGAGAGCTTGCAGCAACAATTTGTCTTACTAGAATCTGTACTTGAAGAGAGAACCGAGACAATGGAAGCCTTGGAGCTGGAGAAAGAGTACTTTTTGCAAGTAGCACAAGATAAGCTTATTAGCATAAAACAATTTCTGAAAGAGATCGATTCTTTGAAGCAAGAGTCTGCTAGACGAGAATTAGAAGCTATGAACCTTGCAAAATTAAATGCCCATAAAGTCTTTGAGCATGAAAAAGCGAGTCTTTTACAGGTTATTGAAGAGAGAGAACGGATGATTAAAGAACTCCAAGAGCAAGCTAATTCTCTGCAGCAAGACAACACAAATGCCATAATCAGTTCTGAAGAAAAGCAGACAGAGATTGATGAGCTACGAGAAGCTTTTCAGAAGGCTGATAATCTGAAGAACTTGGAGATTGAAGAGAAGAACAAGGCAATATCCAAGCTGGAGACTGAAATTTCTGATTTGCATGAGGGACTCCTACTTAAAGAGGAATCGTTGTCCCAGTCGAATCGACAAGCAAAGGAGCTTCATGTATTACTGCAAGCAAACAAGTTAGAAACAGAAAAACTGATGGATGAATTTGCGAACGAGAGGAGACATTCAGAAGGTCTAGTCAAGAAACTAGAGTGTGAAAAAGGAGCTGTGCTCGATGACATCACAAAACTATCCTCAGACAGAGAGGATTTGCTGATTCAAATGGAAGGAATGTGTGAACAGATCAGTGAGCTTTCTGTTAAAGATTGTGAGTTGGCTTTACTTCTGGGAAAAATATTGCAGAACCCTGAAGGAAAAGCAGCGACTGTGTATACACCAATTTCTCCCTTGGTGAAAACAATTGATGAGAGTACAGGCATGAGGTCCCCATTAGTGGAGCTGAACAACTAGCTGCCATGCTTTACAGGACAAATTTGATCTTCAAAAATTTAACCAGTGGCCTCATTTACACACATATAGTATGTATAATGTGTGTGTGTGTGTGTGTGTGTGTATTTGGTGAGGCTTTATGCAAGAAATGTATCAGAACTATGTGTTGATCAGGATTTTACTCTTGCTCGCACCAGCAAATTTTTGTGTAGTGTAGTTTGCAGTTTGTGATGCACCTCTTACAGATTAAACTGCACCTTTTTTGATGTCAAGGAAAAAATCTAGTTTTCTCGGAGTAATCATTTCATATCCCTGTATCTTGCACAATAACATTCAGATTCATTTTGCTTTCATGTTAGAATCAGACATGATCATTTCAATTTCCCTGTATCTTATCTAATCTCTTTTGGATTCAATTTGCATTCATGTTATGGCTTGTTTTAGTATGTTGCCGTTTCAGTGTAAATTCCAGTCAGGATGTTTCAAATTGCATGTAAAACTGTTCTTTACTTTGCATCCCATTCAATGCTCTGAGTTTGATCTTAACCAACTGAAGTCCAAATATGGAGATTGTGGTTTGTGTTAGAGCTGAAAAGGTTGCTACAAATGAAATTGCAAGTTTAGCAAAATAAATAATAAAATAAAAAATTAATGATATAAACTTCCGTAGAAAACATTTGATACTCGTTATGGGAAAGAACAAGTTTAAGTAGATACATTCTGTAGTGTATTGAATCAAGGAGTAAATTTCCTGAAAAGGTAACCAATTACATCTATGAGTTGATTTGCATGAATTTAATATGGAATCTTATATCATGATGAAATTTGAGCATAGAAACGATGCTCATATTGGCTTGTTTCCCTGTGATGAAACGGAGTTCTGGGAAAATTCTGTCAACCCTTGCCTGAAAGCTCCTAGATTTACCCCTTTACCAACCAAAATGCTCGTCACTCCCATGCTTGAGACCTGCAAAAGTTACTTGAAATTTAGAATACATAGGTGAAAAGTTAAAGCTAGAACGGGATATACGGGATCGCTAATAGCTGGTCCGGAATGGATTTCATTTCATCTTCACATGCAAGTAAAGCATTTTACCGCTTCTATATTCCTGTTCTCATCATCGAAAAAGAGCATTGAATTGTACGGCACTCCAGTCTTCCGGTTGATTCTTAGGAAGTGATCCGTTTTGTGTGTCCAGCTGGAAAAGATCTCCTGGAAAAGCGCAAAGAGTTGTTTGTGTTCAGCGAACCTAATAAAGTCATTCCTCATTACAATTGATGAACATCTAGTGTTGGGTAGTACTCCCTCCGTTTCAAATTAGTTGAGGTTTAAGGTTAAATTACACAAACCAATGAATATATTAAATATATTCTAATTTTCCAATTTTGCCCCTTTTTTTTTTACAAAAAATGTCTTTTCAAATTCTTCTCATTAACACTTATCTTGAAATTGAATACAATGGTAATTTAGGAAAAGTGTAAAAAAAATATGCAAAACATCAACTATTTTGAAACACTTTTTTGTTTTCAAAAGGTCAACTATTGTGAAACGGAGGGAGTAGATAGGAAGCATTTTTATCTTCCCCCGGAGATGGGCACTCAAGCTAATAACTCTAATCAGAAGTGACTATTGCTCAACTCAAAGCAGTAAGGATTTCTTAGAGGCAATCCCATTTCTATAAAGCTTCAACCTCAAATCCTGTTCATTTAATGAGCTCAAAACATTTATCTATACTTTCTCAGAAATCCAAAGGTAAAATGTTCATGAACTGTTTTTCCAAAAAAAAAAAAACACTAATTTCAGAAAAGTGATATCTAGTATTTGCATTTGAGAGGGAATGAAAATGAAAACAGTGATAAACTGTAGAAAGGTGGGGATGGCGTTAAGTTTGCATGGCCCTAATGGGTTGGGCCACACACGTGCTACAATGGTAGTTATAATGAGAATCAAGGTTTTAATAGTCGTGAAAATGATAATGGAACAGTAAAAAGTAAGGGAAAAGGGAAAGGACATACGCCAAAAATGTTTTGAGAGTGCGTTGTTGTTAAGTATATATGCTTAGTTCCAGGTGGAGGTTTATTATTGAAATAGTTGGGTACCAGTTGTAGACACCCTATTTTTGAACCCCTTTAACCAAATTTAATTTATTTTCTTCCTCTTTATTTTAAGAATTAATATTACACACACACTTTATTTAAATTGCCTAGACTAAGTTTTTACATAACACATCACACATAAAATTGTTGCATAAAACATTTCATTTTAAACTAACCATTTTTCCTTTCTTTCTTAGGAACCTTCTAGAAGGTTCCACCACACATCCCAAGGGTGTCAAGCAATGATTGGACAAGATCTAAGTGGGGAAGTGAAAGAAAAGAGCAAAAAAAACCCAAAAACCGACTGCCACATGGGCGCCGATCCGGCCCCCAGATTCTGTCAAAAACGTGGCCTCTTTTCCCTTGATCCGGAATTGAGGTCATTAGGGGCATTTCCGACCTTTTCTATGGCAAGACATCCTGGATTGGTGACCAAGGAAGGATCCCAACCATGCATGTCAAAGTAGAGAAGAGATTTCAACCATTGGCATTATCCATATATATGAGCCTCTACAACAATTACAAAGGAGACACACAAGGAGTCCCAACATTGATTCACTCATCATTTACTCTCTCCATTTCTCATTCACCCTAAGCAAGACTTGGGCAGCAAGTTGAGCCTCCTCTAAGGGTCAGATCATGAATGCGATATATGATGATATTGCACT
>JAOTQG010128155.1:0-10074 GCA_025631175.1 Iris virginica
TACAACAAACTAACTAAGATGCGAAGATACAACAAAAACGTAATAACATACAACGTGGTCTTATTAAGATACAACAATTAAGATACAACAGTTCGCTCGAATTATGTGAAACCCTCCCCGTTGCCATCCCTAGAAGCACTAACCATTAACCATTAATGTCTGCTTGTTTCTCCCTATCTCTCCCCTTGCCCTGTGCCAAGCACTAGACCTCTCCTTACCCCTACAAATACACCACTGGTAAAGCGTGATATGCATATTAATGTGGCTCTCTCTAATAGCTTAAGCTTTTAGAATAAAATTTGAGCTTCATTCGTAACCAAGGCATCTTTCAAAGCATTTTTTTTTTTCCTGGAATGTTGTGGAGAAAAAATTAGCAACTTTTCTGCAACCAAGTGCAATCTAATAGATGGTTCACATTCTCACATTTTTTCTTTTCCATGGATGAGCAGGGAATGAATGATGAGGTTGTTCCACCCCCAATGGTGGACTATATTGCTCGTGTTCTACCAAGTGTTACGGTGCATAAGCTTCTGGAGGAGGGTCATTTCTCATACTTCTTTTTCTGCAATGAATGCCACAGAAAGATACTTTCAAACCTTTTTGGGAGCCCACAAGGCCCTATCGAGATCAATGAGCCAACACTGGCTGAAGGTGATGTGGAAGAGGCATTAACTGTTCCTAGTACCTATGCTGAGTGAAATATTACTTCAGTGCAGTTTTCGCGCTCCATTACAATGTACATACCATATAGGCTCACTCCTAATTTTTCAAAGAAAGGTCACTACAGGTAGTTCTTACTCCTTGCGGAAGAAGTGCAAGCTCAACGTAGTCCATAATTTTATTTTATTTTGTTTTGCTTTGTTTTTCCTTGTTACATTTTCTAAAGAACCCTATTTGTCCATGTTAACACCATGTCATATGTTGTACGCTGTTTGCAAAATATTGCTTGTACTCATTTTGACCATGCTTTTGTTGTATTCTCTTTGCCGCGAATCAATGATACAATTGACAAGTTTAATTTCTTGATATTACACATTTACTCCCTTTATATTTCCTTTAAATTGCAGTGAAATTAGTTTATTTTGAAACATGGCTGTTTCTGGAATAACAGGAAAGGTGTCTTTTGGGTTTTTGGTTCTGGAGGGTGTTGGCATGTTACTTGATAAATGTGTTTTTTGACTCTCTTTTTCTTGTACCATTGGACTGGTTACTGAGGGAGCAATTGTATGCTGGATCTGCTTAGTACTACACCTTTGCTCCCATGTGGATTGGAGCACCCCAAATCTGCAAAGGAATAGTATCTTCCAATTTCACCTCTATTAGTACTACACCTTTGCTTAGTACATTGTGTGACAAACCAATGAAATCGATACATTTAGAATAGTAGGTATAAAGTATCACGAAACTACCTATAAAGGAGGGAGTGGGGAGTGGGGTTTGGATGCTCCGATTGGTTGCAAGTTCCATTTGTTCAATTTTATATGAAACCTCACACCACTTCATCCCGATAACGTGGTGTGACGATCTCATTGAATAAGTTTCAGTGCAAGTTTAAAAGCTACAATGTTGACAAGAAACCAAAAGAAATTCTGCCTTGCTCAATAGCTTAAAATAATTATGCTGAACGAAGGACAGAAACACCAATAAGCAAAGTGACTCGGCTGTTTAGAACAGTTAAGTGATTGTTCATCGCCTATAATTTGGCAACCATGCTTGAGAGATATCCCCGAAAACATCCCTTCAACTCACCATGGAATCAACAAATCCATTGATAAATCTGGAAATGTGAACCACATTGTTAATTTCAGCCATAAGAAAATCAAATTCATTGCAAACTTCTATATTCATCGCTAGAAGGTCTTGAGGCAACCTAGAAACAGTTGTTGGCTGTTCCAGAAGATATTTTAATGCATGCTGACACTACTTAATGTAGAGATTCGATAGTATTCACAAGCAAATCTTGAAGAACAATCATGACGCACAAGTTGAATCGCGAATCACAAAACTACATAAGCCAATTTGCAAAATTTCATTCCAATCAGCCAACACCATAATGATTTTTGAGCAATACAAGGGCCTTAAAAGAATTAATGCACATAGAGCCCAAAATATTCATAAGAGCATTCTCAGTGTGAGCTCAGGGAAGGCAGCTTCTCTAATTGTAGAAAATCTCACCTTGTTAGCTAAAAGTCATCTGCTCCACTTCTCAATAAAAGTTTCACGATATCAAAAAGCGGACCCAGTGTTCTTGGTCTTTCCAAGCATCACGTCTTTGGCTTCATTTATTTTAGAAGCAAGGTAATGACTACCTCCTGAATCTGGATGGTTGGCAACCATCACCCTTCTATGTGCTTCTCTAACCTTGTCGGCGGCAGTACTTTCCCTGTAAAATATTCAAATTTAGAAACATGTTTAGAAAGAAGAAGAACCCGTATATCGTTACATCTGATCTTGCTTTTGTCCAACTGTTGCAAAATTACTTGAATAGGTCAGCATACAAACAAAAGGATTCCAATACTTTCTTGTCTGATAGGTGAGACATAGCCCCATTCAATCCTTATATTCAAATACTAAGAAAAAGCAGGAGATAATGTCAAGCAATTGAAATCTGTTGAAGGCAAATTCTCCTTAAGGGTCATTGTGATTTAATGACCAAGGAGCTTCCCTGCATTGTGAAAATCACGCTTAGGTTCATACTCCCTCAAATCCTTTTAAGTGTCATTTCCATTCAAAATTTGGTCCATAATAACTGTCACTTTTGGTCTAAAAGCATTTTAATTTCAAATTTTCCCATACATTTATTTGGGTAGTTAGAGAGACACGAGTTAAAGAGAAGATTACAAAAGGGTAAATGTGGTATTTCAATTCATAAAGTTCTAGCAATAATTGCATTGCTAAACATTTGTGCACAACTTAAAAACACGGTGAAAAGAGACTGAAGGGAGTAAAATGGAAGTTGCTTTGGATCCCCAAAAGATATCCAAACTTATGTGTCAAGTATACGATGGTATTTCCCACAACTTCAGTGATGTGAAGTCAAATCAATCAAAGCTTTGCACGGAACTTGGGATGTATATTCAAGAATGTTTTGGAACCAGGCATCAATCATAAGAGTCAGTACTGTTGGCAACTCCTCCGTCTCGAAATGAATTCACTTCTTTTTTTTCATGAAAATTACGGGCAGTCATACATAAGCAATATTAGTAGTGCATACTCATAATTACCCTTAATAGCCACAATATAGAATTGCAAGCGCACATTGAGACATGATTGGTGGCAAACATGAATTTAGAAACTTTATTTTAAGGGACACTCATTTCGGGACGAAAGCTTTTGAAAAATAGGGCTCAACTGGAATGCACAAGAAAATAGCCTACTTGGAATAGTGACAGATTGACTGAAGGTGGTTTTACAGTGCGGACAACACTGATCGAAACATTTACACTGTTCAGCAATTAAACCAGAGAGGTATAAAATAAAACTCACAGATATCACCCTCTGAACAGAATATATAAGATCAACGCATCATGTGGTTCCATGCGTAAAGCCTATATAATTGCTCAATCACTTTTGCAGTTTAAGAAGAATACCAATTTAGCTCAGAATTGGGAGGTAGAAGAGAAACAGATTGCTGATTTCAACCTCTGTATAACCCAAGACTTAACAGACTTGACAGACAGGTCATGCTTCAACTTTAAACATCCAAATACATTAATCCCCTAAACAGGGAAACCTCTAGATTTAAGCAAGAGTTGACATGCAAAACTTTTAAAGCTAGGAGAAGATCAAACCATAAAAAGAAAGATCCATGATAACCAGGCCAAACAGCTTCTGGGAGTTAGCATTTAAAAGAAAATGCACAGGTTCAGTACTAGGTGGGTGGGTGGTATCAGGGAGAGTGGATGTGGAGGAAGTAAGGGAATGAATTGAGGTAATGAAGATTTAAAAAATATGATGCATGGATACGTTTCAATAGCATCAGATCAGATAGCTTACAATCCTGATAGCTACTTTACAACCTCTAAACCACTTAACTAGTTTCAAAATTACAAAGCCATGAAATTTAGAAATTTAAAGTTGAAAAAAAAAACTTGCATACTCACGATAAAGTTCTTCCTTCAACACACAAGAATAAAATATGAAAAAGAGACTCCAATTTCTATTTAGGAATGAACATCAATCCACTTAAGCCATAATTTGACATTTTCCATTCAAGAACCCAACCACTGTATGATGAACTATAAAGGATGCATACTATGTTTCATTCAAACTATACCTGACTCCAAGAATAAGGGCCGCTTCTCTTTTCGTCATCTGTTGTTGAAAACCACCTTCATAAAATTTGCGGAGTCTAGCTGTAGGTGGTCTAGCCTTGAATGCATTCCAAGCTTGGATGCCATATCTACCAGCATAGGCAGCAGCAGCAACTGCAACTCCTGCTATGATTGGAGCAACCTAATGTACATTTTAGTTTTAGAGTTCATGTTATATCGTTGATCATTGCAATACTTGTAAGTTTAAGATAAAGACTCTACACATGGTTATCAATGAATCAAAACTAAGCGAAAGAAAAAGTAGCATCCGCTGGCGTAGCTAAAGAAGTGATTTACTAATAAACAAAGATGATAATATTTTTCACGAGCAATATTAGATAGCACAAAAAAAATTTTAAAAATAAAATTACAAAATCATTTGGCAATCAAGGGTAAAGTTGTATACTTTGAGAATTCTTTCATTGAATGACGGGTTGTACTATACTGGTTCCAACTAAGCAACCGGCGCTGGTAGACAACTGATTTTGCTAACATTTTTTAACAAATCACACTATTTATCACTTTCCGCAAGAAGCCACCCACTAGCTATGTTAGAATAATACTAGAGACACCAACATCAACCAAAAAAGAGCGTCATAGCCTTGTTGGCTAATTCTGATAGACTAATGATTTGGAGGTTTCTATCGTTAGAAAAATTATACCAATCAATATATGACAACAAGATTTTGGTATACCATTGGCGCACCTCTCTTAGTGGCTCTAGCATTACTCAATACAAAGTATTGTATTTGTATCCTTCAAACTCAAACTGAAGTCCAAATGAGAGAACGTACTTGAAGATCCTTCTTAAGAAACCAAGTAACAGAAAGCAATTTCAGGCTTCAAGTTCAATCATTGGTCATTGTAGTAATTTAAGAAAGAGACTGCATAACAATCAATGAATCACTACTTGGTGTACAAATTGACCTCACAAGGTCTAGCTAAAGATATGATTTACAAATAAACAAAGAACTTTTTTCATGATCTACGCTGGGTGGTAGGGTAGCACAAAAAAGTTATAATCTCTTCTTTTCAAAATAAGTATCCAATTTGAATTAACACATAAGTTTAGGAGAACATATGACTTTATATATATAGATCATACATATACATACACCGATACACGGATGGTAAAGAGTTTGGTTATGGATCCATGACTAACGTGTGGCTACAATCCTTTCTTTTAGCTCCAAATAAGAAACATTTCAAACATGACACTTATTTTGGAACAACTCAAAAAGAATAGTGGACACTTACTTTGGAAGGAAAGTAAAATTAATTTTTTTTATTACAAAAGCATTTGACAATCAAGAATTAGTTGTGTAATTTAAAATCCTTTCATTGAATGACAGGGATTACATTGTAACAAAAAATTTGTGCACACCCTCTAATACATAAAAAGTGTCCACTATTCATTTTAGAGATGTTCCAAAATAATCCATTTTGAATTTTTTTTCATTTTGGAGCCTAAAGAAAGAATTACGGCCACGAGTTTTTTGTCGACCCACGACCAAATTATTTGAAACCACAATGATAAAATCAAATGCTCTCAAGTTTATGCGTCAATTCAAATAGAACACTTAATTTGGAAAAGAGGGAGTAACTTTTTTGTGTTGCCCATCATTTTTTTTCACATAGCACATTATTCTCCTGCATCCTCAAGAACTAACATAAGAATAATGCTCGAACCACCAAAAGTAGTGTACTGAATCTTTGTTGGCTAATTTTGATATGACGTATAATTTGTGATTTCTATCGCTAGAAAAATTGTACCGATCAATATATGACAAGAAGATTTTGGTATACCACTGGTCCACTTCTCTTAGTGGATCCGGCAGTACTCCAGACTAAGTAATGTATCCTTCAAACTCAAAGTCTCACACCGAAGTGCAAGTGAGAGAATGTATTTGAAGATCCTTCTCAAGAAACCAAGAAACATAAACACAATTTCATACTTAAAGTTAAATCATTGGTTATTGCAATACTTTAAGATAGAGATTGCATAACTATCAATGAATCAAAACTTGGAGAACAAACTCACCACATATGGTCCTAGCTAAAGAAGTGATTTACTAATAAACAAAGATAACTTTTATTGTGATCAATGTTGGGTAGCATGGTAGCACAAAAAAGTTATAATCTTCATTTCAAAATAAGTACTCTATTTGAATTGACACATAATTTTAGGAGAACATTTGACTTCATATATATATGTATGGTAAAGAGTTTGGTTATGGCCTATGGGTCCATGAAAATTGTGAGGCTACAATCCTTTCTTTTAGCTCCAAATAAGAAACATTTCAAACATGATATTTATTTTGGAACAACCCAAAAAGGAATAGTGGACATTTACTTCGGAAGGAAAATAAGATGAATTTTTTGTTACAAAAGTATTTGACAATCAAGAATTGGTTGTAAAGTTTAAATTTTTTTCAATGAATGATAGGTATTACATTGTTTCCAACTACACAACCATCATCGATTACCATATGATATTGTAACAAAAAATTTGTGTATACCCTCTACAATAGAATAAGTGTTCACTATTCATTTTCAGGATGTTCCAAATAATTCATTTTGGAAAAAAAATCTCTTGGAGCCTAAAGAAAGAATTATGACCATTAGTGTTTTGTGGACCCACAACCAAACTCACTCGGACCACACAATGATAAAATCAAATGATCTCCTAAAACTATGTGCCAATTCAAATAGAACATTTAATTTGGAGCACATGGAGTAACTTTTTTGTGTTGCCCATCATTTTTTTCACATAGCACATTATTCTCCAGCTTCAAGAAGCTAGGAAGCTACCTACTACTAACATAAGAATAATGCTCGAACCACCAAAAAGTAGTGTCTTGAATCTTTGTTGGCTAATTTTGATACGACGTATTATTTTGTGGTTTCCATCGCTAGAAAGATTATATCGATCAATAGATGACAACAAGATTTTGGTATCCATTGGTGCACTTCTTTTAGTGGCTTCGACACTATTCCAGACTAAGTATTGTATCCTTTGACCTCACAGTCTTACACCGAAGTGCAAGTGAGAATGTAATTGAAGATCCTTCTAAAGAAACCAAGAAACAAAAACACAATTTCGGACATCAAGTTAAATCATTGGTCATTGCAATACTTAAAGATAGAGATTGCATAACTATCAATGAATCAAAACTTGGGGAACAAACTAACCTCACATTGTCCTAGCTAAAGAAGTGATTCACTAATAAATAAAGAATTTTTTTTCGTGATCAACGCTCGGTAGCATGGTACCAAAAAAAAATTATAACCTCTTCGTTTTAAAATAAGTGTCATATTTGAATTGACGCATAATTTTAAGAGAATGTTTGACTTCATATGTATGTATGTATGTATGCATATATGTGTGAGTGTGGACAGTAAAGAGTTTGGTTATGGGCCATGAAAAATGTGAGACTACAATCCTCTCTTTTAGCTTCCAAATAAGAAAATTTCAAACATGACACTTACTTTGGAACAACCCAAAAAGGAATAGTAGATAGTTACTTTTGCACCAAATTTAGTGTAAAACAGCCACACCCGTACCCATACACGCGGCGATGTCGTGTCGAACATGGTTACTTTAGCAAAAGTGAAAGGTGGAGGTACCGTAGCCATTGTTGTACTTCTCTTAGTGGCAGTACTCAATACTAAGCAATGTATCCTTCAAACTCATAGTCTCACATCAAAGTCCACGTGAGATAATGTATTTGAAGATCCTTCTCAAGAAACCAAGAAATAGAAACACAATTTTAGACTTCAAGTTAAATTATAGGTCACTGGAGTACTTTAACATATAGACTACATATAGTTATCGGTTATCAGTGACTCGAAACTTGGGGAACAATCTAGCCTCGGATGACCACAGCTTCGGAAGTGATTTACTAATAAACAAAGAAGACAACTTTTTCGTGATCAGTGCTAGGTAGTACTATAGCACAAAAAAGTTGGTCCATTCGTTTCAAAATAAATATCATATTTGGAATCACACATAATTTTAGGAGAATATTTGACTTTATATGGATGGTAAAGAGTTTGGGCATCGGTCAATGAAAAATGTGCAGCTACAATCCTTTTTTTTACTCCAAATAAGAAATGTTTCCAAAATGACACGGATTTTGAAACTAACCAATATGAACAGTGAACACTTATTTTGGAAGGAAATAAAGATATATATATTTTTTATTACAAGATCCGTCGGCAATCACGAATGGGTTGTATGGTTTCAAATTCTTTCATTGAATACAACCATCACTAGATTGTAACATAAAATTTGTGTACTCCCCCCCATAGCACATATTAAGTTCCCACTATTCCTTTTTGGGATGTTCCAAAATAATCCATTTTGTAAATCTTTACTTTTGGAGCCTAACGAAAGAATTATGAGCACGAGTTTATGAGGACCAACAACCAAACACTTAGGAACCACTGAACCACACAATGAAAAAATCAAATGCTATCCTAAAACTACGTATCAATTCAAATAAGACACTTAATTTGAAAGGAGTGAGTAACTTTTGTGTCGCTCGGCACTTTTTCCGCAGCGCATTCCTCAACAAGCCACTAACACATGACATAAAGAATAATGCTTGAACCCCTAAAAGTAATGTACTAAATCATTTGTTGGCTAATTTTGATAGACTAAAAATTTTGCGGTTTCAATTGCTACAAAAATTATACCAATCAAAATATGCCAACAAGATTTTGTAATTACATTGGTGCAGTTCTCTTAGTGGCTCTCGCATTACTTAGTACTAAGTATTGTAACCTTCAAACTCCCAGTCTCACACTAAAGTCCAAGTGAGATAATGCATTTGTTCTCAAGAAACCAGGAAAAAGAAATGTAATTGAGACTTCAAGTTAATCATTGGTCATTCCATTACTTGAAGATATAGACTGCATCAATGAATCGAAACTTGGATAACAAACTAGCCTCCGATGGCCCTAGCTTGAGAAATGATCTTTTAAACAAAGAAGACAACTTTTTTCGCGATCAATTAAGGTAGGTAGCACCGGGGCACAAAATAGTTAATCCATTCGTTTCAAAATAGAAGACATATATGAACCGAGAGTTGACAGATAAATTTAGGAGAACGTTTGACATTATATATATATATATGAAAATGATCAGCTACGAACCATAAATATCGTACAAACGTGCGAACTGTTGTATCTTAGTACTTTTTTGTTGTATGTTCGTTAATTTTGTTGTATCTTAATATTTTTTGTTGTATCTTAGGCTCGGATCACGAATCTAATATATCACTACATTTGAATATCCCAACATTACCTATATTTCATATATTTTCAATATCCTACTTAAATATCATCCAATATCACATATCAATATCAAATACTTTCCATCTATTACCCCTATACCTATACATTTACATAAATTAATTAAAATCTATCACATCACATTCTCTCTCATCTTTTTTCTCAATTATTTTTAATCTTTTATCTCCTCTTACATCACTTTAATTTTTCTCTATTTCTTTTTCTTTTCTTTTTAAATATCGCATCACACTTTTACTCCTACTTTATCTCTCCTCTCTTTACTCTCTCTCTCTCTTCTTTTCTTTCATCCGAAACAAATGGATATAGTTATATACAGGGAACCAAATGTACAGGGAATAAGCAAATTACCAAAATACCCATTTATATATATATTTTTTCATTACAGACTGTAAAACCCTTTCCCTCCTCCTCTCTCTCGGTCTGCTCCCTCAGCCTACAGTCACAG
>JAOTQG010128166.1:0-10074 GCA_025631175.1 Iris virginica
AATTTTATCCATACTTTCCTAAATTACCCTTCTATTCTCCCAACTACCAATAATCATTAATTACACTTATCTCTTTTATCATTAATAAAGAGAGACTATTTAATGAGGGTAAATTTGACAATATATATTATATCTTAATATATGTGCATATGTCCCAAAGGTCCACTATTGCGGAACGGAGGGAGTATTATCAACTTTTCCATCAAAGTCAAGTTCCACTCTATTTCGTTTCATGGTAGAACAAGCCATGTTCCACTTTAGCCATAGTGTTTGAATGTAAGGGTTTAAATAAATTGCAGTGAGTACAAAATTACATAAATGATGACATCTGAGAACATAAACTTTAATAAATAAATAAATGAAGTGGCTTAGGTGAAGAAAATTGTAAAAACACTTTCAAATTTATGAAAATTCACGGACTCCCTCTCTTCCATGCAAAGAGTTTGCTTTTGACTTTTTTAGTCAATGTAGTTGCACTTTGTCAAAAGATGCATACAAAAATACTCAATTTTATAGAAATGCAAAGGTTGCAGTTGGTAATTCTTCACTATGGTTTTGAATGATTGAAATTTTATCACGTAATTTATTAAAAAGCAAGTTAAAGTTCGATAAAGCAGACCCGTGTTTACTTTTTTAGAAGGGTAAGTTGACTCTTTGGTCAGAACGGAGAGTATCTATACTCTTACAGAGTAGCTTATCCTCTAAGGCAGTCCAAGTAAATTCTGCAAACCATTTTCCGTAAAATCCTAAAAACTGTGTATTGGACTCTAATCTAAGTTAAACAATTATGTGTTTGTCACACAGTTGTAGTTTTGTAGAAGCACAATTATCCTACCATGACTTATTTTTTTTTAAACATTATGCTGTTCTACTCAAACCTACTCTGTTGCACTTCCATAAATGTTGTTGAACAGTTAATTTCACGACAAGCTATTAGAGCCTTAAACCTTTGTTTAATTAATTCCTGCTTTCTGAAACATAAACAAATTTCATCTCCTGTTGACTTAAAAATTCACAAGTCAAAAATGTTTATAGTTCATCAAATTCAACTCTAATCAAAACTTTTTCACCACACAAAAATTTAAAACAACTAATGATTGTATAAGTAGCAAGGAAGACAAATTCCCCAAAAGCTTAATAGTCCGGCAAGATGAATTTTGCAGCACCGCGAGTTTTAAGAGAAGATGGGACTCATTCTACATACCATTTTCTGTAAGATAGGAAGATTGACTTCACATCTCCTTCCATAAGCCACAGCCACAATCCTCCTGGTCAATCCTACCTTCACAAGAACACAATATAAATTGCAAAAAGACCTCTTCTTTTGGTGCCAGGGTACAAAACATGACTAATTATCGACCAAAGAGTGAAGCATAAATCTGCCAGGCACATTAAATACAGCATGGAAGAAACAAATTATTCATTCAAATGAAGAAGAAAGTTGTCAAAATATAAACAGTCTCTATCCTGATGGATTGAACACCCTAAAGTTCAAACACATACATATATATAAATATGGAATCTATTATAATAATACAACTAGTGGTTGTAAATTGTAATTAACTTCTTAGTAGGGTCCATAAGAAACTTGTGTGTATATATCATCCTCACACTCCTTAAATGAGAAGTGACATTTCTTTTAGATCATCCCAAAAAGGAATAGTGGACACTTGTTTAAGATCAGAGGGAGTAATAGATATCACATTTCCAGACTGTATGACCAAGCCGAACTTATCATTTTATATCATAAGATACTCCTCTCACAGACATGAACATCATAAAAGTAAACTCAAAAGAACAATAAAAGTTAAAGATGATGAAATACTATGAAATAAGATTCAAAAAGTTAAGGAAAGTGAAAGGAAAAGTATTAAGTTAGAAATCAATTCTTCCTCAGGTTCATCAAGTCTATCCGTTCTCATACATACAAGGCCATTAAATAGGCAAAACATCTGGTTCATCAAGTCTATCCATTCTCATACATACAAGGCCGTTAAATAGGCAAAACCTAAACCAAATATGAATCAGCCTAAATTACTAAAATTTCCAAATATTCTGAGTACTCAACTCAACCTAAGTCTGATCACTATATTTGAAATCAAATGCAAAATCTAGTTTAAAACTAATATGGCCTAGGCTTGGGCCTACAATTATCATATATACACATCATCTCTCCGAGGGGATCCAGCCCTTTTTGTTCCCATCATAAAGTTAGAGACTATTATGTCACTTGATCAAAAAAAGAGTTAGGTTGAGAGAGAGGAAGGAGAATACGAAGGAAAGAAGTCCATCAAAATACAATTTAGTGTAAAAGCAACAAAAAAAAAAAACAGAACTCAGTTCAGAGCAATTCAGAGCACTCCTAAAATCCTGCAATGTCCATTAAAAGTTGAAGAAACCCCTATATCTTGCACAGGTTTATATTTGTAGCAGATCAAAGACATGATATAAATTGCATCTAGATTATACTGAAACGACTTTTCTTCATAGCTCAATATATATTTGTGGCACGACCAAACTATATATTTGTACCTTACATAGCTCAAGCAGCGGTGATACATGATGGCTTTTCAAGCTGATTTTGAATTTATCATTTTCGGCTTTTTCCAAATTCTGCAGAAGAGTAAAACTGAAATTCATGGACAAAAAAAAATGTTCCAAGTAATAGATAACATAAAAACTCAGAAATGATCCGTAGAGGAGTAAATCACCAGCTAGAAACTTTACATGTGTACTAACTGATACTTGAAAAAACTAAAGTGATCACAATACTGTAATCAGAAAAGAAAAAAATTTGATGTTTAACATCAACATGTTGGACAGCTGTGAAACAACCTGTAAATGAAATGAGTGTAGCTAAAATGAGAAGCTAAGATGGATCGGTGGTTAATCCAGAAAACCTAATCTTTTGAATATAGCACCAATGAGAGATGAGAGAACATCACACCAGTTAGGAAGAGAGAGAGAGAGAGAGATGTCATCAACAGACAACAGTAGGGGTACGGAAGACAAAAAAAACTTGGAACAATAATCAGTAAAGATACGAGTGAGTCTGGAGATGTGACTAATCGATAATTGGTACTTTTAACGGACATGTAGCCGACCCTAAGAATTGGAAGAACAGGATAGTTTTGTGTTTGTGTTTGTGTTTGTGTTTGTGTTTGTGTTTTGAGTTTTAAGCTTGAGTTTTAACTTCACCAATATTTAATCTTGGTGTTTTAGCTCTGAATGGACATGGTGGTTCCTCCATGAAATGATCAAACGGGAGTAATTAAAGATAAAAGAGGAGGAAGGAAAATCTTTCTAGCAATGTACAGATTTAACAGCTTTTACAGATGCAGAACTAACTCAACCAACTCATATAACCTGAACAATGAACAACTTTGAACTCACATTCGAAGAATGCAACGGAGAGATTCTGTGATTGCCTTGATGAGCAACCAGATAAGAATATAAATTACCTTAAGAAACTCTGGTGGTAGACCAACTAACTCAGTCTCGTTGAAGAGAAGGAATGTTGTATCATCGTTTAAATTCCGGATATATCGCATACTGAGATCATCAATCTGACTCATCAACCGCTGTAATTCCTCTCTCTTGGTTAAGGTAAGGTTCATTCCATTCCGCTCAAAATCTCTAACCTGTCACTGAACATAACACAATAAATATTTGAACAAAAATGCTGATAGAGCTAAATCTTCTTTTTCCAGACAGAAGTATAAACATTGCAGAGAAAGGGAAATGGTAAAGAAAAGAGGTAATACTCGCATTTCCACTGGGCAAAATTAAAAACCATTTGCTTAGATATCCATGCAGACAAATATACATATATATATATATATATATTTGTTTGCAAGGAGACTGGAAGAGTGATTGAAAGCCAAAACTGCACCAAGCATTAACAAGAATGGTAAAAGGGTTCCACTGGTAAACGACATAATAGCTGATAACAATTTCTGGCATATGTAAACGAACAAAACTACTAAAACTGCTATGAGCTGTTAAACTTGTTCCCTATGACAGTCAATTCTATAATTCCAGATCAGGTCAGTTGTTTGATATTGGAATACATTAAAAGGTATAACTCTTCAATCTACCAAAGCAGATATATGATTAGTTGAACGCTGTCAAAGGGTCGATAAAAAATGTAAGGTCCCTAAGGCCCCTATATGATATCTGCAGCAAATCAAGGACACTGGGGGCTCAAGGACCACATAAGAAGATCTAGCTTCATCATCAAGCATTTCTCCAAGTTCACATCTTAACCAGCAATAGCTACAAATACTGTTAAAAAGCATAGACATGTCTCCTGTACTCTTTCAAATAGCATATGGTAGCAACTTCTGCCATAAGATTTGAATGATTAGAACCATGAAAGAGCTAGGAAGCCGAGAACTTCAAAGTATGAGTACTTCCTCACCTTCCAGCTTAAAAGCAAAGATTTATTTTTATCTTCTTACAGTTACGTATTTAAGTGCTATCAACAAAATGCTAATAACACTGTAAAAAATTATCTAAGTGCAATGTCAATGTAAGTCACTGTGAAAACCTTTTGTGTTATGTAACAACTGTATGTTTCTCGTGAAGAGGCAAAGCTTGGCCAAGTATGGGAATTGGAAGTTGCACCTAGAGGATATTCTTTAAAGGCCTCGGCCTTATCATCCACACAATTAAATCGTATTTGAAAACCAGTTTTTTCAGACAAAACCTTTTGCTAATTGATTTTTACTGTAAACTTGTAGAAATAAGAACCCAAGTATGCATGATCGCATTGAAAAGGTTTAAATCTCCAAAGTTGCAGTGTGCTATTAAAATGAGCAGGATCTGCGTGTAGCAGATGCTCCAAAGCAGAATCCGAGTGCCGAATCTGCAATCTCTTATTGATTGCAAGAACCATCAAAAGCACTAGTAAATAATTTACTTGTCTAAACTCCACATTTCCATATGATTGTTCAAAAAGTTTTGTTCATTCAATTTTATGGAACTTCTCGGGTGATCCAGAGTAAGAAATAAGAATAGTGTTTGATTCAAACAATTACGCCTGAACAAAAGTCTGTTAATCCTTCAACAGGTTTTCAGTATCATACAACTGAGAATTGTTTAAGCAATAACATCAGAAATTTATCATAGCAAATACTATAATATAAAAGTTCATACCAGGAACTGAGTGTAACGTTTAGCTTCCAAGCTCACCCCTTCTCCCCTGGATGCAAAAGCTTTCACGACACGGTACACATCTTCGCGTTTGCTGAACAGCTTGTGTGAAATAAAGCCAAATTAATTTCACAGTTGTTTACATATATATTCTCCGTAGGTAAAATATCTCCAGCTTGCAATGCCCAGTGATAACATGCCAAGAAAAAGCGTTTGATAATGCCAGTCAGCCATCTTTTCCCAGCATATACACAAGGACTAGCTCCTTTCGAGTTTATTTTACCATTTAGGAAGATGTCTAGCTAATTATCCCCTTGCCATTCGGTTCCTCAACTATTTTCAGTGCACAAGTTGACACTGTATTTCGGTTGTGATGCAACTTAGTTTATCACTCCATGTGTGAGAAGAGGAGAGGTGGAGCACAACTAATTAAACTTTCCCTAACATCTTAAACAAAGGTGAGTTGGTTACTTTATTGAATTTGGCACCTCTTTAACTTTAGCTGGCATATATCTTTTAGTTGATTTATAGTGACGTTTGGCCCCTAAAAAATACAAGGGCTTATTATCCTTCTCGTTTATTAACTATTATCTCGACATCCATGACGATTGTGGGATGAGCCTCTCAGTAGACTATGAGAGTAAATGATGCATCATATGACTTCTTTGCAGGATAGTCCTTCTGGACAGAGCAGCACAGATTGCATTTGCAAAAGTTCAACCAGACACACCCTGAAGAGATACAAACTAGCTGTATATATTGGCCTGAACTACAGGTAGGACTGACTCAGCACAACAAAGCCTTTTCACATCTGCAACTTAATGTTATGTCTGCTCCTGAGTTTTGTCCAAAGCTAGATGAGAGAATGGGGAAGATGATATCATGTCTTATATTTCAGCTAAGATATTGATATCACTGCAACTTCAACAATCGAACAGAAAAGCATCTCGAATTCCACCGCTTAAAATTGAAATCTTGCATTTCGAAATAAGTAGATCTGGCTATGTCTGATAATTATTCCCAAATGACGGCGAGGGACAGCATGTGGGCCAGTGCATAACATCGAAGGATGTGACTGCTAAAATTATACTGACCTGGTTATTTTTAAACACACGTGAAATTTCAAGATAGAAGGCTAGCTAGCCATATTTGGAAATTTGATGCTACTAGGCTATATTGTCCTAGAGACTTATCAACTGTGAAATTTCCCTTCTTTTCCCGATTTCCTCCCACTGAGAAGCACAGACATACAAGGACCTAAAACATAACATAAAATATAATACGGGGCTAGACCTGCAGCATATATCGTGAGCATCTATTCTCCGCTCTGCTTCAGCACTAGCTTTCCTCACATCTTCAAACGTGGAAACCAGCTTTGGAAAAATGCAAGATTGTATCAGCGGGAACTGCTGTGCTTCCAGTTCTGCCAGTGGTAATATCACATTCGCATATGTGACCTGAAATTTTATAAAGCCCCAGCTAAGCACCAATATCTCTGATATAATAAAGGAAGAGGGGGCGAAAGTGTGAAGCCCTTCCACAGGTTTTTGAGTTCCTTATTTTACCCATTTCTTGTATTCCAATTACTAACTATGTCTCTAAGTAACTACTCCACTATCAAAAAATTAACATGAAATTAAACTTAAAAGTAAGAAGGATAGAAAAATAAATAATACAATTAATTAATTAATGTAAATTTTAATATTCCTCTTCTCAACAATAATAGCAAATAAAAACTACCGGGCAAAGAAAACCTTATGCCGTGGGGTTGGTGTCCATTTAGGCAATGCTTTAGACAGCATAATATACAGCTAAAGAGGACCTCTTTTCCACAAAAACTTAAAGGAAATGAAGCACAAAGCAGAAGCAGAAATATCTCCGGATAAAGCATCAAAAACATGGACACTAAGTATTTTTGTGTCTCGGAAAAAAAATAGGTCTTCTCTTCGATAGTGATTGCTTGTCCCCAAATCTTGAGCATGAGTGCATGACAAGAAAAAACTTTTTTTCGGGGAATCAAATCAGAAAGCTATAATCCCTCCATCTCTAACTATGAGAAGGTCATTTAAACAAAACGTGAATTCCCTAAATTTCATTACCATACAATTCTAGTATATCTATGATGGAATTTACGGATAATTCATTGTCAACTACTATAGCCGTAATTTCAGGAAAAAACTAAAACATGGCACCAATTAGGGATCATGGATTACATTTCAACTTAATAGAGGAACTGTGATCAAGTTCATTCGTACATATAATAAACAATCAAAATTAATGTCAATACTATCTTACTTTCACATTTTTCAAGAACATGCTAAACCGAAAAGCTTAGGTCTATAGCATTTGGAATTAAATTTGCTGCTACAAATTGTAATATAGAGAATACCTTGTCAAAAGGAACAGAAGCAACTGCATCATGAACCTCCTTGGATTTAGCAATTATCCTGTCAGCTAATTTAAGAATTTCTGACGCTGATAAACAAACCCTAGCATTTGATCCCCGGAGTTCTACAAAATTTTACATTCAATGCTGAAACATATAAGCAATTTCAATAATTCAACCAATAAATTATTATTATGAGGTAACAAAAACAGTGTAGCTCCGTTGACTTCCACACCGTAAAACTGAATAGAGTGAGAAATATAGATACCCTTTTTCTTGCGATTTCTCCTTTGAGAGTTGATTGTGGTGAATGCGAAATTGACGGCGACGGCAAGTAAGGCAGCTGCTCCGGTGAGGGCTAACAGATTGTTTTTGTTCTTCTTTTGCTTGTTCATTCTCTCTTTTTCACTCTTTATTCACGGTACCGGCCGGCGGTGGCGGATGGACGGTGTTTTGAATACTGGAACGCCGTCAGGTCTGTCTTTGTTTTCGTCGCTCACCGAAAACGGCAAATGGGAGGGAAAATAAATTTCTGTAGGTGAGGGACGCGGAAATGAAAATTTTGACGTTTAAACGTCCGACAAAAGGCGCCGTCAATATCGTCTTAATTAAAGCACTGAAATTTGAAAATACTAGAGTTGTTGGTTGGGCCGTTGAAATTTGGGCCAAACTGATGATCTACCGATATTTGCCGGGGCCCTAGTTTGCCCTAAATCTTTTGGTCCTTTGAATGATCGGTAATGGGCGGTGCTAAACGTCTTGCTTAACTTTCTTTTTACCGTTTTTTTTTATATCAAAAATATTTCTTAAATAAAATTTAGTAGAAATTAATTAGATTTAGATCACCAAGTTAATATTTTTTTATTTTTTTATTTTAATTTATCACCATCTATTTGATCATAAAATTAATTTATATTTTTCATTTTTAATAATTTTTAAATTAACTTTTCCTGTCATATTTTAATTTAAAAAATATTCGAACTCACACCAAATCATTCTACAACACATATTTCTCTGTAAGCAATGCTACGTACACCGCAGAATCAACCGACATGCATTGCGAACTTGTACGGTACAAGTCCGCAATGTATATCGGTTGATTCTGCGGTATATTAAGCATTATTGTTTCTCTTTTCCCTCTCTCTCTCACACACACAATTCGTAAACATCTCTCTATCTCTCCGTCAAGCTTTTCTGCCTCCTTCCCCTCTATCTTTTTCGACTTCCCTTTCCTCCCATCTTTCTCTGCCGCCGACCACACCCGCGCCCCCTCCATCTCCCTTTGCACCAACTGCTCATACATCTCCTTCCATCCCCACCAAACTAACCCTAATCCCATTTTCTCCCGCCCATTTAAGCCCCAAATCGGCTCCTTCTCTTTTGGGGGTAAACTTTCCAACTGCCGACCAAACCTTAAACCTAATCCTCAGTTTCAATTTCATATCAAATCTTATAAACCCCTTCATTCCTCTCCGAAGTATACTCAGACAAGTCCCTCACCTGCTCCGCTGTAAATCCTCTTCTCCTTCTCCACCCATTTCCATACCCTTTCATCACCGACAGGAGTAGCGCAGAGAGAAACGACTACAAACCCATTTCTTTTCCTTCTCCTCTGCAAATGCCCCAACCCCAGTTTCAAATCCTGCCCAAATTTGAGCAGGAAAAAAATTAAAATGGTGGGAGAAATTGAAAGAAGAAGAAGACGAAATTTGCAAAAGGTTTTAGAAAGGAACTGAGGAAGGGCGAGATTTGCAGAAGAACAGAGGTTGGGGGAGGTAGGCCGAGTATGTAACCAACAAGGCATAGCCCCAGCATCCCCAACGCTACCTTCACCACCGCCGGACTGCACGATCCACCAGCCCTGTTCAGTGCCATCTAACTTTCACTGCTACAATTAGACACCTTTTCTTCTCCTACTGAGGAAATATGTACGGAGATGATATCTACAAGGAGATTGATTAGTATCTATCTACAGCTCAAAAGGAGTAAGATTCTGCTATAATTTTGCGACTGGGCGGTTGTGGTGGTGGGATGGGTGGGCCGTGGTAGGCCCTGTTCAGGTGCGGTTGGGGTGCAGTCATCGTTGGAGAAAATTGAGAGAGAGAGAGAGGTGGGAGAGAATGTGGAAGGAGTGGGGAGTAACGTTTGTTGAGATTTGAGTGTATGTTGGACTTGAGAGTATTACTGGGGTATTATACATATATATCAAAAGTGATTGTTACAAGTAATAAAATAAAAATTATTTACAGTAAAAAAAATTAATACAAATTAGAATATATTGACTTCCCGATGGAATGGAAAGGTCAATGGAATTGATTCCTTAAGAAAATGGAATGGAATGAAAATTGATCAAACCATTGTGTTTGGTTGCTACATAATGGAATGGAATTGCCATTCAATTCCTGGGCAATTCATGTTTGGTTTGAAAATAAGGTAAATTCTATATACAGGGAACCAAAATACAGGGAACTAAGTAAATTACCAAAATACCCATTTTTATACCTTTTTTTTTCAACTCTGCCTCTTTCTCTCTC
>JAOTQG010128188.1:0-10072 GCA_025631175.1 Iris virginica
TTGTATTTAGGTTAATTTGTGTAAATAATTTTATAAGTGTATAAGAATTAAGTCTATTAATATCCAAAAAAAAAAAATCGGGGACTCTGCCCCCGAACCCCCATAATTTTTAGCCCCCCCTATAAAAAATTTCTGGTTCCGCCCCTATGGAGAAGAGAAGGCAAAATAACTAACTAACTGCCTACTAACTGACTAACTAACTAACTGCATTGTCTATCTCATCATCCCCCTTCAAACTAATGGTAAAAATATTGAGCACATTAAGTTTGATGAGTAAGTAGTGGAGCTGAGAAGAAGGCAAAGCCTTTGTAAACAAATCAGCAACCTGATCAATGGTAGAAATGTGAGCTGTAGAGATGATCCCAGCTTGTAGTTTATCCCTCACTAAATGGCAATCAATTTCTATGTGCTTTGACCTCCCATGAAACACAGGGTTGGAAGCCAAGTAGAGAGCTGCCTTGTTATCACAGTGGAGCTTAACATGAGATAGACCAGTGATACCAAAATCACTTAACAAACCCAATAGCCAAGTGATTTCACAAGTCGCATTGGCCATGGCTCTATACTCAGCCTCTGAGGAAGATCTTGACACTGTGACTTGTTTCTTGGCTTTCCAGGGCACCAGAGCTGAACCAAGTAGAATGCAATAGCCAGAAAGAGACCTTCTAGTGATGGGACATGAGCCCCAGTCTGCATCACATTATGCAGTGAGATGCATGGTGTTTTGTGAGGGAAACAGAAGACCTTGCCCAACTGTACCTTTTAAGTACCTAACTAACTTCATAACAGCTTTCATATGAGAGACTCTTGGCTGAGACATGAACTGAGAGAAGATATGGACTGCATATGAAATGTCAGGCCTGGATACAGTGATGAGGTATATCAATCTGCCAATGAGCCTTCTATAAACATTAGAATCATCAAGCAAATTTCCTTCTTCAATAGATAACCCATGATGTTATTCCATTGGGACCTTAGATGGAGCAGCAGATATAAGATTCATATCTGAAATGAGATCTAGGGTATACTTCCTCTGATGCATGTAGATGCCAGAGGGATTTTTAGCTAACTCAATGCCAAGAAAATACTTGAGGTCACCAAGATCTTTAATTAAAAACTGGTCATGGAGAAACTGCTTGAAAGTAGTGAGCATTGATGAACTATCTCCAGCAATAAGAAGGTCATCCACATAAATCAATACAGCTAGAAATGAAGTAGAGGTCTGCATTGTGAATAATGAATGATCATGTTGTGATTGCTTCAAACCAAACTTGATGAGAGCAGCATTTAGTTTCTGATACCAATGTCTAGGGGCCTGTTTGAGGCCATATAAGGACTTCCTCAGTCTGCAGACAAGTGGTTGGCCTGTGGTAGAGACCATGTCCAAAGGAGGAGTGTAGCCTTTAGGTAATTTCATGTAAACTTCTTCATCTAGATCTCCATGTAAGAAAGCATTTGTCACATCCATTTGACAAACACTCTACCCTTTGACAGCCGCCAGAGCAAGAAATAATCTAATGGATGTTATCTTAGCCACTGGTGCAAATGTTTCAAAAAAATCTATACCTTCCACTTGGTCATAACCCAAAGCCACTAATCTGGCTTTGAATTTCTCCAAAGAACCATCAGCTAAAAACTTTAATCTATACACCCATTTATATATAGCCAATGGCCTTCTTACCAAGAGGTAATTCCTCTATAGTCCAAGTTTTATTTAATTCAAGTGCTGCAAGTTCAATGGCCATTGCTTTACACCAATTAGGATCTTTGACTGCTTGGTTGTATGTGGAGGGCTTAGTATGAGAAGAAATGTTGCATATGAATGAAACATAAGATGGTGAGACTGAAGAATATGAGACAGGAGAGCAACAGTTAACAGTTGAGGGAAGACCTACAAAATCTTTGAATTTTGTAGGAAGAGTTTTGGTTCTTGTTGGCCTGGTGTGAGGGATGTTTGGGGAAACAGGTGATGAAGGAATGGTAGATGACTCGATAAGAGGAGCAGAAGAGGATTCATTGGTATTTTGATTAGTGGGAGACATAGGAGAAGGTTGAGGATTGACATAAGTATCATCATAGTAGGGTGGCATAACAGGAGTGAACAAAGGGATTGTACTGTCAGAGTTTTGAGTTTCTGAGTAAGGGAAAATATTCTCATAAAACTCTACATCTTTGCTATAGAACACTTTCTTGGTAGAGAGATCAAAGAGTTTATAGGCCTTCTTGCCTTGAGGATATCCTAAGAATAAGCATTTGGAGGCCCTTGAGGAAAATTTATCTCTGTGAGCTGCTAATGTAGAAGCAAAACAAAGACAGTCAAATACCTTGAGGTGTGAATAAGTGGGAGCTGTGTTTAGAAGACATTCATAGGGAGTTTTGTGTTGGAGGACTGCAGTGGGGAACCTATTTATAAGATAAGTGGCTGTTAAAACACAATATCCCCAAAACTGAATTGGAAGGTGTGCTTGAAATCTCAAGGCCCTAGCTACTTCTAAGAGATGCCTACGCTTTCTTTCTACCCTTCCATTTTGCTGAGGGGTTTGTACACATGAACTATGTTGTTCTATGCCAAGAGATGTAAGATGAGAGGATAATTGGGTATTGAAAAACTCTGAGCCATTGTCAGACCTTATTGTGTGAACTTTAGCACCAAACTCAGTATGAAGAAACTTAAGAAATTGAATGACAGTAGCAGTAACATGTGACTTAGAGGAGAGAAGAAATGTCCAAGTTACTCTTGTGCAGTCATCAACTATAGTAAGGAACAAATTACAACCATTATAAGTATCATGTTTATAGGGACCCCATATATCACAATGTAGTAAAGAACAAGGTAATTTGCTATGACTTGAACTAAGAGGAAAGGGAAGTCTTGTTTGCTTGGCATAGTGACATGTGTCACATACAAATTCATCAGAACTACAAGGTTTAGAACAATGTAAAGCAGGAATACAATGAAGGGAATTGACTGGAAAATGCCCAAGTCTCTTATGCCATAGGAGTGATGATGTAGCAGACACTGAGTTGTTGATGACAGAAGCAGATGAGGAATGAGATGATGTAGGGATGGCTTCTGGCCTGAACCTATACAGTCCACCCTCCTGCCTTCCAGTCCCCCTCACAGTCTTGTGGATGAGGTCCTGAAAGATGCAAAAGTGTGGGTAAAAAATGATACACAACTGATTTTGAGAAGCTAGTTTGCTAGTAGAAATGAGATTGAATGTGAAATTTGGAACAAATAACACATCATGAAGTTGTAGAGTTTGGGAGAGATGAACTGTGCCTTTGTAGGTAATGGATGAAGACTGACCATTAGGTAAATGAACTGTGGATGAAACTGAACCATGATTTGTGAGTAATGAGAAATTAGAAGTAATGTGATCACTAGCCCCAGAGTCAATAATCCATTCTGTGCGATGCATAGCCATAAAAACTTGAGAATATGTACCAACAAAACAAGAGCTATAAGGAGATATACCTGCTTGATAGTCTGACAAGGTATGATTGCCATAAGAGGTGTCCAGAGAAGACAGTAACTCCTTGTAGTGATCTATGCTCAGGGCTGAAGATGTTATCACATTGACATGAGGAGTTTCAACATTTGTTGTGGTTGCATTGGCTTTAGGAGGCATATTCTTTGGAATTCTTGCTGGATCTGGGGGAACTCCAAACAAGGGATGCCAATCCGGGAACCCAAGAAGCAAGTGTCCTGAGTATGTCGTGTCCCTCCATAATGAGTACATGTGAGATGAACTTTAGAGGCTGGTTTGTCACCTCTTCTTGAATTTGGTTTAGATGGATAGGATCTAGTTTTGGATAACAAAGCTGTGGAGACATCTGGTGTAGGTAGTAAAGGGGCATTGACAGTACATTCATCATGCTCCAAGATAGAAATGACGTTGATCATGCTTGGCAATGGATTCATGGAAAGATAAGAACTCCTAGTTTGAGAGTGCTTATCATTCAGTCCCATCATGAATTGAGTTATCTTCTCAAGGTTTCTGTGTTCTTGTTTCGACAGGGCAGCCTCACAAGTACACAGACAGGTGCACTGCACTTCAGCCGTGAGATTGTCAATTTCATCCCAGAGAGAGCGAAATTTGGTGTAATAGCTGGAAATTGACAGAGCTCCTTGATTTAACTGAGTCAATTCTTTGCGAAGATTAAAAACTTGCGGCGTGTTGCCTTGAGTGAACCTAATCGCCAAATCTTCCCAAACATCCTTAGCATTTTTGATATACCGTATACTAGCCCTAATTTCACTCGAAACGGAATTGTGAATCCATCCAATGATCATGTCATTGCATCGATTCCAAGCAGCATAATACTTTGAATTAATCGGTGGACATTTATGAATGCCAGTGATAAGACCTAATTTGGATTTTGCAGAGAGATGAAGATGCATCGATCTACTCCACCGTGAGTAATTTTTGCCATCTAGCACCTCAGACACAAGTGTCATCCCTGGTGTGTCATTCGGATGCAAGAACAGAGGATGCGAGGATGGAAGTACAAGATTTAGCTCGGCGATGTCGTAATCATCAACGAATTCTTCATCAATAGTTGCCATTGCCAATCGAAACAAGAACAGAGTGCGCCGGAGGAGAGATAATCAGAAGTGGGAGGAAGGATATTGGAAGCGGAATCGTGTTGGTCGACTTGGCTCTGATACCATGAGAGAAAAACTATAGAAAGAAGAAAGAGAATTTGAGAATTGTAAATTATATTTCATCATCTTTCAAGTTCTGTACCATTGTGTATTTATACATGGAGAAGAGAAGGGAAAATAACTAATTAACTGCCTACTAACTGACTAACTAACTAACTGCATTGTCTATCTCATCAGATATGATACCATCGTATAAATATATCAATAAAATATCATTTCAACATGACAAATGTCCTAGTGACACCCACTAATGTTGCATAAATAAAAATATAATGTCTAAACAACTTTAAAGCCAAAAGTGGAGGAGAATGAAGCAAGTTGCTCACTCCCTCCCTTTAAGCGAATGAAAGCAACAATGGAACGAGGCAAGTTAGAAGTTTCATTTTGGAATGAGACACAGAGTGCAAATATGAACCAAAAACAAAGCCTATCGCACCATGAGTTGCTAAGTTCCAATATTTGCACCACAAACAATAATGGAACCCCATCAAATTGGTCGTCACACATAAGAAGTTGCATCTCCCGTGGTGCACCTAAAGACGCCCTTTTGATTCACAAACAAATTCGCCGTAACCAAGTCTACTTATCCGGTATAGTCCCACTGCTTGTCAAAGCTTGTGCTTCCCTTTCCATGATTTGTTATGGGAAGTCGCTGCACGCCGAATCAATCAAGGCCGGAGTAGAATCTCATGTGGTGGTGGGAACCTCATTGGTTGACATGTATGCCAAATGTGGCACTACATCAGATTCGCGTAAACTGTTCGATAAAATGCCTGTGAGAAATGTGATTACATGGAATGCAATGGTTGGTGGCTACATGCGAAATGCTGACACGAAATCAGCATTGTTTTTGTTTGAACAAATGGAAGCGAGAACCGCTGTTTCTTGGATTGTGATGATAGAAGGATATGCGAGATTGAGAGATACGGTTAGTGCTAGGCAGTTGTTTGATCGGGTTCCTCCAGAGCTGCGAAATGTGGTGACATGGACTGTTATGGTTGATGGGTATGCTAACAATGGGGAGATGGAGGCGGCGAAAGAAGTTTTTGAGGTGATGCCAGCAAGGAACTCCTTTGTTTGGTCATCAATGATATCGGGGTACTTTAAGATGGCTTGTGTGCAAGAGGGGAAGTCTATTTTTGATAGAATTCCAGTTCGGAATTTGGTGAATTGGAACTCATTGATTTCGGGGTATGCACAAAATGGGCTTTGCGAGGAAGCTTTGGATGCATTTTCTAAAATGCAAGATGATGGGTTTGAGCCGGATGAGGTTACGTTTTCGAGTGTTTTATCTGCTTGTGCTCAATTGGGTTTATTAGATGCTGGTAAAGATATCCATAAAATGATGATTTGTAAAAGAGTGAAGTTTAATCAGTTCATTCTAAATGGTTTAGTTGACATGTATGCAAAATGCGGGGATTTAACCAATGCGAGAGCAATTTTCGAAAGCATGTTGCAAAGGAACGAGTCCTGTTGGAATGCTATGATCTCGGGATTTGCCCGTCATGGCCATTGCAAGGAAGCTATTGATTTCTTTCACAGAATGGAGCAATCCAGTGAGAAGCCTAATGAAATAACCTTCCTTTCTGTTCTGTCTGCTTGTGCACATGCAGGATTTGTGATGGATGGCTTAGAAATTTTCTCCAAGATTGATAAATATGGCTTAACAGCCAGCATTAAGCATTATAGTTGTTTGGTCGATCTTTTAGGGAGGGCAGGGAGGTTAAGAGAGGCTTATGATCTGGTGAATAAGATGCCAGTGAAACCAAATGGCAAAGTTTGGGGGGCTCTACTTGGAGCATGTCGAATTCATTCTGATATAGATATGGCAAATCAGGTGCTTGAAAATGTCGGTGGACAAGGCTCCGGCGATGATTCACACTATGTGCTTCTGTCTAATATCTATTCAGCTTCCGAAAGGTGGGAAACGGCTCAAAGGATGAAAATTGTCATGTCAAGTAAAGGATTGCAAAAAACACCTGGTTGCAGTTCAGTTGTGTTCCATGGCATTGATACTACTCATGGCGAGGACAGGTGAGAAATCCATATTTTAATGGCAATTAGCTAAAACTCAGTTCCAAAATCATAGTTATAGGCTATTGCAACAGACTATTTCCGAAGAATGCCAAACCTGCTCTAGGCACCGCGAAGACAAAAGGTGAACTCTATAAATTCAAGTTTTGCTCGTCTGTCATTGTAAATAAGGATAACATGACACACACAGAAACTGCTTGCTGAGTAAAATCTTGTGGAGTGATGAATACTGAATATTCAAGGATGTACAAAATTAGAGGTTGTACCTCTGTATCTCATGGTTTATAATTCATACAAAATGTATTCTTTTCAGTTTCTTTCTTCCTTTCTCGGTTCTCAGATGTATACTCAATTACAAAACCCTGAAAGATTCTGCTATTTTTTTCAAATCTGGGTAGTACCTCTTCCACTGGAGACCTGCAACGAACAAAGGGTGTTATACTTGAATGGGTGCCTTAGTTAAGCTCTATATATGAAGCTTGCAATCTGTGTGTGCAGGTGAGTCCTTACCGTTCCCAGTTACATTGAACAGATAGAGGCGGTTGCCAGCAGCGGTTGCGGTGATAAGAACATGAGGGGGCTCTAACTCAAATTGATAATATTTTCTTCCGGCATGTTCTGTTACTTGCGTACTTAATACTTTCCCTTCTACATTCTCCCCGATCACTTCTGGCCCAAATGCACTAATCACTTTCTCCGGAGGCCCAACAAGTTCTATCGTGGCATTATCCCCAAGATCTACACATCGTAAAACAACCAGGATTTGATAGTCCTTAGAAATGAGAAGTCAAGCACTAGAGGGGGAGGGGGGGGGGTCACGGGGGTAATTTGAATAGCGGCATCCAAGGACAGAAGATGGAGAAAATGGTGGAGCTTACTGTCTGCAAATCTGAGAACAGGAGCAACAATGACAGAGATGCGTCCTTGTTTAGAGCTTCCAAATCTCAAGTCAATCTCTGTGCCTCCTAGATCAGCAATTGATACTGGCACCTGAAATTGAGAAGTGAATGGTGAATTGGTGATCATTACTGATTAGTGATTAGTCTTTCCATGAAAAAGATAAACTGTTGAAATCTCAAGGCTTTGGAGCAGGTCGAGATCAAAGAAGATGGTGGACATATACTCCCTCCCAGTAAAATGAATTTCAGTGTTTGTTCATGATCATGAACAAAAACTTGACAATCATTTTGAGATGGAGGGGCACGACTTTTGCTTCATGCAAACTTGGAGCTCGAAGACGATGCTAAATAAGGATTAAGAATCTTGATCATTGGAGTTGCTGCAGTAGAAAGATTACCTCTTCCCAACCTGGAGGCACAGCAAAGGAGTAAGGGATAATGGGACTCCATCCAACACCATGCCCTCCTGACTTCTCATCTGGTCTGCGGTAAGTCCTCCAACCTGTCTGTGCATATTACTACGTGATGATGAAAAACTTCAAAAAGGGAAAAAGAATTGGAGAAAGGATTTGAGTACTATTGCTGAATTCGAACAATTAAAAAGCTCAATCAAAGATGAAACTCCGTCCGTCCAATTTGAAGAGCAGATTTTCTCATGTATGAGATCTTGCACTTAAAATAATGCTAAAGATGTTGGTAATATTCTTGCTTTAATCTTCACTCCTTGGCAAGGCAAGTTAGGATATCAATTCAAACAATGCTAATATGTCTCATACTCCTATAACAGAAATTCTCAATGGCCAGTTATATATTCCTGAAAATGTTTGTTACCATGGAATAGATATCATCAAATTGGACAGGAGATGCAAAATTCTGTTATAGTTACTTATGCAGGTTTGCAGGATGAATGAAAATAGCAGGAAAACTAACCAACCTTGTTCATCGGGTTCGGAGAGACCAGGAACCCTTCCTGCGAGAAGGCCTTGTCCCACCACTGCCAATCCTTCTCCAGGGGAACAACCAAACACTAGAGAAGAAGATATCAAAGACACCACTGCTGATCTTCTCTTCAACATTAGCCCACAATTTCTCTCACTTTCTTCCTGATGAATATGATGATGATGATGGTGATGATGCTGTCCTTGCAAAGCTCCTGCAGCCACTGCAACTGTTTTTCTGGGCCCCAGTTTTTCCAGTTCTGGTGAAGAAGATGAAGGTTGCTGCTTCTTTATCAAAGATAAGCCACAGCTTGTGAATAGAGTTGTACCCATCTCCGCTCTCCTCTCAGACCTTCAAGATGGTTGAGATAAAGAATGCGAAGGGGAAGCTTTTTGAGTTGCCTAGAACTGGACTAGATTGGAATTGTTGTTTTCTTTTTTCTTTTTTACTTTAATTACTGGTACTAGTTTTATTGATACCACTTTCGTTTTAGTTTTTGTGGCGGAAATATCATCGCATTTCTATGATTGAATTTGAGGACAGTATGGCCTTGTGTTTGCCACGCGTCTTTACTCTGTGAGCTGGGCTCCTCCAATCGTTTTTTTTTTTAAATATCTTTTCCATGTTTTTCTTCTTCGACAAATTCTTGATCCCCCTTGAAAGATTTTCCGAACATTTTGAAGAGATAATTCTTCTCTCACATGGGTTGCTTTAAAACGACATCGTTCCCTCTCAGAAACAATGTTAATTGATGAAGAAGGGCTATTGCTACCAACCATCCAAATATGCCATGAGACATTCGTGGGTAATTGCGCTTGGACTTGGCAATTTCATTCTTCAATAAAAGAAATAGGGGAAACTTCATAAATGGTCCCTGAACTTTGGTCGCTTTTATAAATTATTCCTGAGCTTAGAAACGTTTTATGAATGACCAAAGTTTGAAAAAACGTAAAATGAATGGTCCCTCCGTTAGTCAATCGTTAATTTTGACCGTTAATTCTATCAATTGACAGAAATACCCTTCTCTCCCTTTCCTCCTCCCCATTTTTGGCCGAAAAAATGGCCGGCAAAATCAAAAGAACTCAGATTGGTCGAAATATCAAAAAAGAACTCCGATCTTCAAATCTCAAGATTTTGACAAATTCATATACAAGGGGAAAATCCCAATTCGACAAAGTCAATGTTCTTCTTTATTTGACATCAACAGTAATCAATTGAATAGAGCTGTACACAAGCCAAGCCAGCTCGTGAATTTGATTCGATTCGATCTGTTTAAACTCGTCTCAACTCGACTCGCAGTGCTTTCATGGGCCAAGCCAAATACAATTTCCAGGCTCGTCATATTTTATGAGTTCGACTCGACTTGCGTGAATCGCGAGCCGAATCGACTCGTTATATTTTATATTTATTTATTTATAATTTATATAAAGTTGAATTATTGTAGTTTATAGATATTTTTTTTCTTCATTTTTTAAAGGAACAAACTTCAAATCAGTAATTTGTATTTTGTATAATTTATAAGTAAATTATT
>JAOTQG010128199.1:0-10070 GCA_025631175.1 Iris virginica
AAGGGACCCGAAAGAAGAGTTCTCTGAAAGTTTATTTGAGAATTCACACTCCCCAATTCTATTGGAAGGTTAATTCTCTTGAGTTAGTTTTGACATTCTTTTTGTTATACGCATTTCTTTCGCGTTGTTTTTCTCTAGATATGTCTCATTTCCTTACATAATAGCTTTTCCGCGCTGTATGCTTTCAACAGATCGCTACAGAAGCTGATTTAGGACTTGCAGATGCCTACATCAATGGGGATGTTTCATTTGTTGATGAAAAGGAAGGTCTTCTAAATCTCTTCATGGTAAGAGAAAATGGATTTGACTTGAATTTGAGTAGCTTTCTTTTGGTTCTCTCTTCTGAATTTAATTTATTCTGCAGATTTTCCTTGCCAACAGAAATTTAGAAATTTCTGCCTCGGGTTCTAACATAAGGTAGATTTTAGCAGTGGAATAGTGTTGGTCTAAACTGCTGTGATTTGCAGTCATTCGGAAATGTTAATAAGTTGTAGTTTTATGTTTGAGCTTTCAGGGGGTGGTGGACTCCGATGTTATTAACATCTATAGTAGCATCTGCAAAGTATTGCTTGAAGCATGTTGCGAGGAAAAACACTCTCACTCAGGCTCGCAAGAACATCTCTAGTCACTATGACCTGGTATGAGTGATACCATTGTGTTACTTTCATTACCTGTTTCTAATTTTGGCTGCCGTTATTATGTAGCTGATAAGTTTGCCATTCTGTGTTTCTAGAGTAACGACCTATTTTCTCTTTTCATGGATGAAACAATGATGTACTCGTGCGCAATATTTAAGGTAAGGATTTCAGAACATCAAGAATGTTGGTTTCTCCTATCCTTTTTTCAGTGTATAACATCCCTCTTCATGTCAAACCTTTAATAGAGTGAAGATGAAGACTTGAAACAGGCACAAATGAGAAAAATCTCACTTTTGATTACCAAGGTGCATGATAGATGCCTTTCCATTCCATTTCCTCCTCTTTTGCTCAAGTGAAATTCTCAATAAAAATGAAATCATTCATGCTTCTTTCCTTTTTCAACCAACTTAGGCAAGGATTAGAAATGGCCAAGAAGTTCTTGAGATTGGGTGCGGTTGGGGAACTTTAGCGATTGAACTTGTCAAACAAACCGGTTGTAAATACACCGGTATTACACTCTCCATGGAGCAACTGAAATATGCTGAGATCAAAGTAAAAAAAGCTGGCCTTCAGGTATTCAATTTATCTTTAAAGAATGATTTTCTGAGTGGTCTCTTTGTCAAGTCTTCTATAATCAACTCCATATTCAGGATCACATTAGGTTTCTACTTTGCGACTACCGGCAGTTGCCTGACCCTCGCAAATATGACAGAATTATATCATGGTAAGTTCCATCATGCTGTCTTTATATCTGTGAGGGACATGCTGGAATTTTCATAGAATATCCAACTAAGTGAAGATCATTTGCAGTGAGATGGTGGAACATGTTGGCCATGAATACATGGAAGAGTTTTTTGGATGTTGTGAATCCATGCTGGCAGAAGACGGGATTTTTGTTCTACAGGTAGGTGTCGTAAAAACAGATCACCCTGCATCGCCAAAAAGTGTATAAGAGCAAATGTAACTACATAAGCTTTAAAATGAATGCGACAGTAGTTGACTAGGTGCAATTTCAGTTTTCATCAGTTGCAGATGAGCTATACGACGAATATAGAAGATGCCAGGGCTTTATAAAGGAATGCATATTTCCTGGTGGCTGCCTGCCTTCGCTTAGCAGAGTAACATCAGCCATGGCTACTTCATCTCGGCTATGGTAAGAAGCTTTTGTTATCTGCAGGCTGCAGCTACGCTTTCTTTCACGACATTTCACCCTACAGTGAACTTATGGAGTTGATATATCTGCAGTGTGGAACATGTGGAAAACATTGGAATACATTTCTACCAAACATTAAGATGTTGGAGGACAAACTTTCTGGAAAATCAGAGGTAAGATAAATTTGGAGAGCCTGTTTGATCTAAATTACCAAGCGAAACTTTAGTTCATGAATTGTTGTGTGACAATCCGACGATTTGAGTAATCTTCTCGAGATCGTAGAGTTTGATGGTCGAATGTAAATGCTTGTGTTTATAGCAAAATCCTCGCGCTGGGGTTCGACCAAAAGTTCATTCGGTCGTGGGAATACTACTTTGATTACTGTGCAGCTGGTTTTAAGGTCAGCACAATACGGAATTACCAGGTATTTCTCTCATTTCCACTGGATTCTGAATAATTGGATACAGTTTTCGAACACTTCACTAATGTGTTAACTGTCTTGATTATCTCATAGATTGTCTTCTCGCGCACCGGCAATGTTGCTGCTTTCGGTGATCCATATGAATGAAAGGGTTTCATCATCTTGTTCGTGCTCATTTCCATTTCCAGGGAAAGAAGTTGTTTCGTTCACGACCATCCGTGCATTTCAAACTTTCATAAAGAATTATTCTACAAAATAAATTGATAGCTATAAACAGACATATATGAGCTTATGAGCACACAATTATATAGTACTTATGATGTTTGATTTTTGTACTCACAAACTTCTATATATGTCGTACGAAGTAACCAAGCAATCACATGAACCATTTAACTTTTGTGTGAGTTCCAGAATTACATGGAAAATCAATAGCTATGTTCATCACTTCTGCAAAACGATATTTGAATCTCGGAACAAAAGGAAAATCAATTAACAACAGATAAGCGTGGTGACAACTATTTTCATTACTTATCTCGCCCCAATCTTTTCGCTCTGGAGAGAACAAACTACAATGGAGCAACATCCTTGTATGGATCTCCAAACGCAGCAACATTTCCAGGGCGTGAGAAGACAATCTGTGTAAAATTAAATGGAAGTTAGAGAAAAAAGCAAGAGTAAAATCAAAAAAAGCGAAACTTGCAATGAAACACGGTACCTGGTAATTCCCAAGTGTATGTGTTTTGAAACCGGCTGCACTGTAGTCAAAATAGTATTCCCAAGTCCGGATGAACTTTTGGTTGAACCCCAACGCGAGGATTTTGCTATAAACATGAGCATAAATGTTGAAACTATTAAATCTAGAATCTTGAGAAGACAACTCAATAACCAAATTACTAAAAACAGCAGCAGAAGTTTAACTAAACTCTCAGTTGGTATTATAGATTAAAGAAACTTTCAGTAAATACTTGTCGTACCTCTGTTTTTCCAAGAAGTTTGTTCTCCAATATCTGAGTGTTTGGTAGTAATGAATCCCAATATTTTCGATATGTTCCACACTGCATTAATAACAGGTCAGCGAGTATATTACTGATTGAAATGTCACGAAAATTGTAAGCTTTCAATTAGAAAGCAAACTGCAGATAGCTAAAGCTTTTATTACCATAGCCGAGATGAAGCAGCCATGGCTGATGTCACTCTGCTAAGTGAAGGCAGGCAACCTCCAGGAAATATATATTCTTTTATAAAGTCTGAGCTTCTCCTGTACTCATCATACCGCTCATCTGGAATTGATATAAACTGAAGATTGCAATTGGCAGCAGCAAGCAGTGAGATTCAGATGATATAGCTTCTGATTACTTACAAACACTTTGATTTAAAGAGTTAAATCTGCTCTTGCAAAATCCATGTGCTCTAGTTTACAGTTGGAAAATGGATTTTCTCTCGGACATAACCCTCTGTTAAATTAGTTTTATGATAGCTACCTGTAGGACGAAAATTCCGTCTTCAGCAAGCACGGATTCACAACGAGCAAAAAACTCCTCCATGTATTCATGTCCAACAGCTTCCAGCATTTCACTGCAAAGGATACTCACTTAGAGAAGCCTATGAATTTCAGGTTCTCATGCTTAGGTGAAAGATATGATGAAGGAACGCACCAGGATATAATTCTATCAAACTTGTAAGTGTCTGGCAACTGACGATAGTCACATAGTGAAAATCGGATGTGCTCCTGAAGATGAATTTCATTCAACAATATTACGGGCTCAACAAAAGCATTTCATTATGAAATAAGATAAACTTAGAAAGAAAGGTTGCCAAGTTATATAGTACTCTACATATGCTCTACGTAGAGAATATTATTTGGCATGACGATGATTGAAAATTATGTGTTTCTGGAACTTCATATTGCAAATGGAGTCAATATCCCAAGTTTATGTACCACCCTTGCTCCAAAGAGACACTCCTTTACTAACAAAATGAAAACATAAATTTAGCACTTAGCCAATGCGAAAGCACTAAATTTGTATCATGGTTTCTGAACTTGGCATATAATTCTTCAAAGATATAATACCTGAAGACCAGCTTCCTTCACTTTCATTTCTGCATATCTCAATTGCTCCTCAGAGAGGGTAATGCCCGTATATTTACATCCAGTCCGTTTGACAACTTCAATAGCTAAAGTTCCCCAACCACAACCAATCTCAAGAACTTCTTGACCCTTTCTAATTCTTGCCTAAATTGGTTGGAAAGTGAAATAATTACTAATAGTACTATTCCAGTGAAGATTTCAATTAAAAAAAAGATCAAAATAATTGTATAGAAAGGCATTCGTCACCTTTTCAATCAAAAGTGAGATTTTTCTCATCTGCGCTGCTTTCAAGTCTTCATCCTCACTCTATTAAAGGTTGGCATGAGAAGGGGAGTTATTCACTTAAAAAGGAACAGAAAGCTAGGAGAACCGACATTATTAATGCTCGGAAATCCTTACATTGAAAACAGCACATGAGTATGTCATTGTTTCATCCAAGAAAAGAGCGAATAGGTCGTTACTCTAGAACAGAGAAATGAAAACTCATCAGTTTGCCCACTATCAAATTAGCGAAAATAATAGAAGCTATCTTCTAGCAAATGCCTTCAGAGCTTGTCGGAAACGAAATTAATGAAAATAACACATTGGCATTGCTGACGTACCAGATCATAATGACGGGAGATGTTCCTCCGAGCTTGAGTAAGAGTGTTTTGCCTTGAAACATGTTGCAAGAAGTACTTTGCGGATGCTATTCCAGCTGTTACGAACATTGGAGTCCACCAGCCCCTGAAGCACAAATATGATACTACATCTTATTATCACTGCAGAATCATTATGAATCACAAGTTAATGCCATTGTCTAGTACCTTTTGCTAGATCTTGAGGCAGAAACTTCCAGATCTCTGTTTGCAATGAAAATCTGCAGAGTAGAAGTCAGAACAGAAACTACCAAATTAAAACTACTCACAAAGTTTAGTTAGGTCCATTTTCTCTTACCATGAAGAGATTAAGTAGACCTTCCTTTTTATCAACAAATGAAAAATCCCCATTGATGTAGGCATCTGCAAGGCCTAAATCAGCTTGTGTAACTATCTGTTGAAAGCATTCAGTGTGATGAACTATTCAGTTACAGAAATGTCTTCATTATAGTAAAATGGAGATTAAGTGAAAAAAAATCGTTTAAACTATGAAAAAGGAAATTAATTGGATAGATGTTAAAACTAACTCGAAGAATTAACCTTCCAGTAAAATTGTGGACTGTGAACTCTCAATACAACTTTCAGAGGACACTTCTTCCTGGTTCCTTCAAAGGTGAAAATTGTACCTCCTTCTTCCAAAAGACTACACGTCACAGGGTAAAATGGATATTATGAATCAATTATCATCTACGATACATTGCAGAGGAAACAGTGAAAACTAGGGGATACGTAAATCATTTTCTGGCACGTGAGGAATGGATGCACAAAGAAAGTTTTTGCAAATGACGGGCAACATTAACTAACTGCATTGTATTACCCATATTTGGCCATGGCAGTGTAGTATGAGACATTTGGGCATGTCAAAGATGATAATGCCAGGAGTCTCAATTTTTTCTGCGATGTAAAAGAAATAGGTATTGAACAGAAATAGTGTGTTTGACAGACACGTACGCCAAGGAGTAGGAAGGTATAGTATTTTCAATACCGCTAAGAAAATACTTCCATCTTTTCCTAGCTCTTTTCACATTAAAATGCCGGGTTACAAAAGTAGTTTCATACGAATTTGTAGAATACTCTTGATAGGTCTCATAATGACACTGATAATGGAAATGTGATGAATACATGTACCTTTGCACTACTGATTGAAAAATTAGAATCCAAGGTTTATAACATAACATACATTCACTATGAAAGAAGCTTGTTACAGGTGAACTCACATTAAGCTGCCCGTAGCAATGTAATTACTGAGAAACCTAGTCACAAACAGCCGCGCACCAGTCTCTGTCCAGGAAGGGACCATATGTTTCGGGTTGCTCAGAATATCAGCAGTCTTGTTAAGAATGCCATGTGCTGCAGTCATACCAGCCTAAAGAAGCATATCACTGTCTGTTAGTTTTTTCAAGCAAACAAGAAGAATGCTAAAGGAGAATAAAAGAGTACCTTTAGGCCATCCTCGTGGAAGCCATAGCCTGGAACAATAGGGAATAGAGTCACTAAATGATGAGCTACTTGACTGAGCAAAAGTAGATGAGTTAAAATCAAGGAAATGTAATTTACATAAAAGAAAGAAATAAGTATCCGTTATAGTTTCCACGTGACTCAACGAGGATGAAAGTTACCTTGGTAAGCTCCACAGAACCATATCCCTCTCTTCCCTTGAATGTGATCAAGCTCAAGTGCAGCTTTTGATGCAGCGACCGATGGCACTGGATGGCCAGTTGTCCACTTAAGCAGGGTGTTCTTAGGTGTAGTGGATGGATTAAGAGTTATTAAATATGGTGGACCTTTGTCATCAATGTTCTGCATATTTTCAGAAACATTCAGGTAGTTGAAAGAAAAAGATCACGATCTCACAACTTGGTGAACATTTACACTTAAAATCTCACAGCAACTGCAGTAAGGGATCTTCAAACTTTGGCAAGATTTTGGTGTTTTAGTTCAATACAATAAATTGGTTAATTTGCTTACAGTTTTTCAAGAATACAGCTTTCAGCCAGTTTTATTGTGCTGAATGAAATCCTTCACTCTCTAAAATTAATAAATGTCTCCTCGCGGCTGAGGATGAATAAAATAAAAAGGACTGGCTTTACCTTGGGAAATTTATTGGCAATCCAAAATTTTATATATCTCATCCAGTCATTTCATCCCATCTTAGGAATCCCTCTCTCCTTTTTGATACATCACAAAACAGTGTCCTGTACTTTAGAACCTTGGCCAACAAACTCCATGACACCCCAAATTTACATTTCATCATACTACAGTTACACTTACTGTAAGTAACTGTAAATGGAATCTGTATTCAATCGGTCCAAGAATTCATGGTCATATAAATTATCACATTAAACTTTTTAGATATTAATTTGTTTTTTAAACTCCTTATTCACATTAAACTTTGCTGCCTATCAATGCAAGATGTGATGCGCCTAAGTGAGATTGTATGACTGTTGAAACTTGAAGGAATTATTTCTGATGCATCAGATCAATTGTATGAAAAATTGACCTCTACTTGCAATTAGTCTCTTGTTAGTTGTCCGGGATGTAGCACAACTATGTCCTTGCTGTAGTCTTTCAACTTGAAGAAACAAGCATCCCTTTTTCTGGTTGCAAAAGTCGTGCAGAAGTGTATAAAATGCAGGAAGAGCATGTCACAAACCTGGAGCACGTTGATCCAATATGTCAAGCATGCTCCGTTGTCCACAGTTCCAAGAAAATTCCAAGCACTCCATGCTGCTGGGTTTCGAGGCATTAAATTTTTGTCACGATGAAGAAATATGTCACTGCCATGAAGAGTAAAGAAAGATTGTGCATTTTTGAAATCAGAAAAGTTAAAAGGAGAATGACCTTCTTAATATTAGATTTCCCAACAACTTGATTTCTTATCATTCAACAAACATTTTCAAGAAAGCTGTAAAATATTAAGACAAAATTGGAAAATAAATGCAAGAGTAGGAAATACCTGTAGACATAACTAAAAGCTCCCAATATTCGTTTCTCATCATACGTAGACTGTTCTCCCAACAGTTTTAGAGCATCTGGAGCATGTGTGGCTATAATGCATCGATCGTATCTTTCCCGTGAGCCATCTTCAGAGATGATAAGGCAACCTGTTCAAACTCGGTAACATCACATTTACAATCATGTACAATTCTCGTAGATGTACAGAATATGAGGCAACCTAACTCTCACAATACCTAGTGCTTTTGAAATTTTACAATGAGAAGCTACTATGGAAAACGTAAAATTCCAATTTATTATCTTACATGGATTCTTACAAAGCCATTTGTTAACCATTTTACTGTTGAGAAACATAATAATTTACGGGTAAACACACCAATTTATTCCAACACTTAATCATGCCCATTCTTGACTAGGTCAAAACTCTATATTAATTTTTTCATAGGGATATAAATTGTAGAAAATCACAAATCAGGAGTTTTTTCTCTAAGCCACGCACCATCATCAACTGTTGAAACAGAATGCACGCTGCAGTTACTTCTTATTTGACAACCTTTACTCTCCAGGTTTTCTTTAACCTGTTTTCCATTCCAAGAAATTCAGTAAAAGCTAACATACACTTTTGAACAGATAAGAAGTACCATGAATACTACAGGTAGGCGGAAATGTAAATTTAGAGTAATTGCAAAATGAATTATGCTAACATTACCTTTTTCACGTATGTCTGTGAACGCCATCTTACAGTTAACCATTGAGGGCGACCAAAAAGCTGACCAATAATCAAGAATGATAACGAAGTCATTTTAAGAAATTTCATATGATAAACTTGCATACCATATAGAATTGTTTCGTAAAAAGAGCTGTACCTGAAGTAGATGGTGATTACGGCAAAATGAGAGAATGGTATGAGCAGAAAAGGTCAATACTCCTTCTGCAGGGCAAGACCAGATTGAAGAACATATTGGAACCTGTACGAGATATTTCCAAATTACATCTTAATGAATGTAAAGAACTGTATAAAAGCTTAATAGTCAATATAGTAGAATGTTCTACAGACTCACAATGTAAGCCTTCTTAAATAACTCGGAGTAGCCATGTGACTCGATGAAATGCCCCAATGTTTCACTGCGATCAATGTCTGGGTTGTCTTCTAACTCTTCAAGGTACCTGTAAGAAATAACATTGAAACTTAAGGCTGCTAGGACATCGCATTTAGGATCGAGTTCACTCCAGACGTAAATGACAGAGAAATAGAGATCACAATAATATCTACGATCTTACCTCATAACATCATCCTTGAATTTGGTGATCTCTCGAATCATTTTCCAAAAGTAAGGATTTAGTACATTTGTTTTTTGAGCAAACAAACCTGAAAGGCCATTCCGACTCCCCCACTCATAGCCCTGGCCTTTTTCTAAGCTTACGGAGAATGACATATCAGAAATCTCCATATCAACTCCAAGACTCTCAAAGAACTCCATCATATTTGGATATGTAACCTACATGATTCACTATTTTTCAGAAAGCAGCTTAACATAATCAGCAATCTAAATGAGTCTCAATTTTTGTTCATGATCATAATCGTAAACAAAAATTGACACTCAATTTAGGACGAATAAAAAGGAGTGCAATTTAATGATTTTAATTTGTATTGACATAGAAACATGATATCAGTAGCTGGTATACATCAAGTTAAGATGTACACTAAGTATAATAGTACTCCCTCTGTCCCAATAGATCTTTCCACTTTCCTCTTTTGGTTGTTCTCAAATAATCTTCGCACTTCAAACAATAGTAAACTTTTGAATGCAAATTTAAAAATGCCACAAGCACCATAATTATCATCCTTAATATTTGCAAATATTAAGAATTTTTTTTGAGATATAAGGAGTAGTATTTTTGTTTCCGCAGAAAATGAACTAAGACAACTATGTATCAATTTTTTTTTTATATAAATAATATATGATTAGAATTAAATGGAAATACAATGAGGGGACTAGCTAGTGACTCGCTAGCTTTAGCCTTACCTCTTAGAGGAAGATGCTAATAAAGCTACGAAAAGAAAAAATAGAAACTATAAGAAATAAAGCATTTACAACGCAAAAGAAACTAAGCTCGAAAAGTATGTGTCAAGTTTACTAGCAATTTTATCGTCGCGACATAGCTCAGTTGATAA
>JAOTQG010128211.1:0-10069 GCA_025631175.1 Iris virginica
TTTTCAGCATCACCATCTCCACCCATTTGTCCCAACATCCATTCATTAGTCTCATCGACGGTATCCAAGACAATGGGGTCAATGGCATCACGACAATCATAAGGAAAAAAAGGAAAAAAAAAAAGAATAAAAAAGAAATAAGGGAAAAAAATGGCTTCAGCTCGTTAAAAGCTTCGGCCCGTTAAAAGAAGATCACATGAAGCTCACTCTTGCGCCTCGCGGTGCGTGCTTGAGGGGTATCTCTTGAAAGTACCTTATTGCCCATTCAAAAAGCTTTGTTTCTAGTGTATATACTATTCAATGTTGCAAGCAATATTGGGTAATTGATCAGTAAAATGTATCCTATTTTGAAAAAGACCCGTATATGACCGTAGCACTGTCGAATATCCTTAAATATGTTTCTTTCTCACTAAATTTCATTTTCTCTAAACTATGCGCCTCACTTGCTTGAAATCGCGCCTTGTCTTGCGTGTCGAGCCTAAGTTTCTAGAGGTTTTTTGATCTTTGGTGCGCCTTTTGCCTTTCATAACTATGGATAAGCCTTACCTTTAGATGGCAGCCATGTTTCCTTACTGGAAATTTGATTTTACTCTTGTCTTTTGAAGCCTGCTCGCGTATTATATACTCCCTCCGTCCTACTCGAAGAGGGACTCTATGACACTATACACAATTTAAGAAAGGGGTTGACAAGATGTTTCTTAAGTCCCTATCAATGAGGACCAAATTTAGCTCTTGCAAATAGGGAGGGTAATATTGTCAAATGGTATGGCCCAAAATGGAAATGTCTCTTCAATTGGGACAACCCACAAAGGATAATTTTCCTCTTCAAAGTGGGACAAATGGAGTAAGAAATTATCTGTGATGATTTTAATGGCTAGACTGGTTTGGGAGTTCAAAACTAGAGTAACTGCGATAAAGTGGTTAGCTGTGCGACGCAAAATCTTGTACTAAAAATTAGAATATAGTTGCTCTAGTCTTTCGAAGTGTGTTGACTTGATTGTTATAAGCACATCTTGCAGTGATGACAAATGGCCATGTTGAAAATAAAAATAAAAATGGCCATGTTGATTGCAAGGGATTGTTCTTGATACTGCAGCATATTGTTGGTTTCTTACCTACTTTTTGATGAAGGCCTGAAGCAGAGTGTAATATGTGTTATTCCCTCGACATCTTTTGTTACTTGCTACTAGGTCATACCCGCACGATAAAATTTGAAAACCACTCCGATAATGATTAAAATATCCCAAAAATATAACAATACTTGATAAATTGTACTATCACTTTTTTTTTTTGGTTAGAGAGACACTCCAATAATTTGAGGTATATAAAATAAGTTACCTATATTGTGTTCACATATTTTTTTATTTACTTGGTGATATTTTCTTTACTAAGTGCTTATCATTTAGACACCTGGAGAATTTATATGCTCAAGTCTTACCTTTTTTTTTATTTCTTTTTTATCTCGTTAAGAAATTATAAATTCTCCAATAAGTGATACTAGTAACTTCTAACAGTAAATGGTCCAACTTTGAAGGAATTTGTGGAATATATCTTCTAATGCCCTTGGTACTATATTTAACGAAGCAAAATTAGTGCCAACTTTCTATATTGTAGAAGATGGGTTGCACTATATTTTTAGAAAATATTTTCCCAAAATAAATGTTTATTTTCTATTCAAATTTCTTCATTCATCTTCGTTACTTACTTATGTTCCATTGCCATTTGCAATGCTATATATAATAGGGATTATCAATTATGTATAGACTTCAGTCACTTCACTAATATTACTTGTGTCCACATCTTTAAATTTCCACAAACCTCAATATTTAACTTATTTTGGGAGGGAAGGATTATTAAAATTGATAAGAACTAATAAAGTAGCATAGTAGCATAGTTACTGTTCCATTTAAAAACTAACTCAGCCATATTGGTGGGGAAAGGGTATGAGAAAGTAACATTAATCCAGCCTTTTATATTTTCCTTTGTTCCTTGTTGTTTTTGAAATTCAAATTACACACGTCACTTATTTCCTTGGGTAAAACCATTAAAAGTAAAATCTCTATTCATGTATTTCAAGTGCTTGCAGTGTATGCTGGTTGTTGTTGAAGTTCGATAAGTATCATTATCTAATAACAAAACAAATTAGATTTCTAATTATTGAAAGTTTAGGAGTTGAAGATAAATGATTGAACAAAAAAAGGCTAATTATTTACTATTTTAATTATTCGAAACTGATACATTGGCGTTTCTAAAGGAAACTGAAAGGGAAGGAACAAAAAAGGCTAATTATTTACTAGCAATGTCTTGTTAAAGCTAATAAGAAGATACTACTTTCTGAAAGTACCACTCAAAAATACGTGTATATACCGAAGCGCAAAACCGGTGAGAATAATCATAGTGATTTAATAAAAGCCCATGCTTCAGTCAAAATTGGGTGTAGTAGTCCGGTAGAATATGCAAATTTTGAATTTGAGAATAAATGAAATTTAGAAAGTGCGTCTTCTAGTGAACTGGTCGAAGCGGCTCAGTTGGCTGCTGAATCCCAATCTCTCGATTCACTTCTTCTGATCTCGAGCAAATGCAATGTAGATCCTGATGCATGTCCTGACAATGATGGGAGAACTGAAGCCCGGCATTTACCCTGAGCTCCATATGAAGAATTTGCTGGTTGTATAGGCCATCCTTTGTGACACAAAAGGAAGATTTGATTGAGCGAAAGATAACACCGGCTTCATGTTGGCATTGCTCTCTTTTTATATGAAACGGAGCCGATTTGCAAATTTCCTGGGTAATGCCAAGAGGTCTTGATAAAAATTGGATTGGGAACAGTCGCCTTGGGCTTTCAAAATCAGAATTTGCGTAAGCACGTTGATCTTAGATATTTGTGCAAATTGTGCTACTTGAAACTTCTCATCAATATTGATTCCTCCCCTAACAGTTTCTCTTTCTGTCTTTTTTTATTTTTGTTTTGTTTTTTGAAAGGCTATATGGCTCCTGAAATTTCATGCAAAAGTTGTTGTGCCTCAATCTTTTTATTTTTTTCTCTTTTTTAAGAAAGGCTGTTGTGCATGCATCTTTTCACTCCAAGAAAATTTTCAAGTGCCAAGATTTCACGTAATTAAAATCTGTTTGTGCTAGTTCATATTAAGTCAGCAAGTGATGTAATATTTAATTATGTTAAAAAAAATATACTGACCAATGATGACTAGGCATGTCTTTTAGTTGAATTTTAAAAACTCTGGAAACAAAACTTCGCCATTTTGAGAAATATTATGAGAATGGGGGAATCTCTTATATGTGGGGTATAGATTGTGAAAAGAGAAAATTGACAAGGAAAGAGAAAAACGAAAGGATGGAAGAGAGAAGGAAACTTACTAGTTGCTACAAATTGGCTGAATTAGGTCTCGTCTCGTCACTTTGCTGTAAGTTGATAGATGTTTAAAGTTTACTATGGTAGAAAGCCAAGCTTATAGGTTTGACTACTCCTGGTGAAAATTTATGTTGTATGTAAAAATCATAAGCTAAGCCTGCAGAAGGCTAATGCTAACGTACAAACTACTGATGATGATTAGGCTGTAATATGCTAACCAATCCATGCAGAAGTTTATTGGGATGCATGTTGCCCTATCACCTTGCTAGATTTAATAAGAGGTTCGACTTTGTGGTTATCACTTCAAGGTCTCAGGAGCTTAGAAGTGGTTGTTTGATTTGAGATCGGCTGTCTTTTCCACCATCATATACCACTTCTAGTTTAGAAGATGAGCGCCGTAAAGTCATATATTGAGACCCTATACTCACATGCTGTCTGCTTCCTGAGAACTTCAGCTCCTACGACCTCGATTGATCATTCCACATCCTTTAACATTTAAGCTGACCAACCCTTGTGGAGGGTGAGCCTAGCAATTGAGCATTTTCTTGAGTAGCTTATCTATAGGGGAGGTACTTGGTTTAGCACTTTATTGGGCTTAAGATTGGTGAAGCTTGCAGGGATTTTCTTTTCACTTTAAATCATGCAGAAAATGCATCCCCATGCTTACATCAATGTGGCTATTTTAACTTGTAAGAGCTTGTGATTGTGTTTTTGACATATTGAATCAGGTCTTAAGATTGGTTGGTTGAAAGTGGGAAGATAGTTTGTAGACAGTCTTCTAGATACATGTGCTCAGCATTCATTTGTGCTAGTATATTTTATTGTACATGGTTTCTAATCCTTTTCCTCATAGCCATTTCAAGTGTCCATCATACTGAGTTTATCAATAATTTAGGATATTCGGAATATTAGGCTTTAACGTTTGAGCGGTTTATTAAGGCTTTTTGGCTATGTCAATATCTAATCATTTTTTGCTTTTAATATGTTTATGTAGCTGGCAAAGAAGTATCATCCAGATGCGAATAAAAACAATCCTTCTGCAAAGAAGAAGTTTCAAGAGATAAGAGAGGCTTATGAGGTTTACAGCTGTCTTCTTGAAGTTTACCTATCTACTGCTTAACTTTTTGTGCTCTAATTTTGATTTAATACTGCACCCCATGGGCATGGCGAAGGTGTGATTGTTTCTTTTTCAAATATAAAATATATTTTAAAAAGTTTTTTGTATATCGCGTTTTTTTTTTCTCTCTTTTTGGTGGGAGGTGAATGCCAGACTTTGCAAGATTCTGAAAGGAGATCCCAATATGATGAGGTAATAGCTGTTTCAGGCATGATCACTTAAATTAATTGCACATACGTTGGAAACTTGAAAATTTGCTGCAATTCAGTATGTGACACATATATGACTGAACTGATTGAGTTGTATTTTGTGACAGATGAAGGAGGTCCCCAGGAGATCACAGGATGCAAACTATTCAACAGAAGGCCCTAAGGGGTTCAGTTATAGACAGGAGTTCTCTAATTCTTTCCAAAAGATATTTTCTGAGGTATTCAGGTTTTCATCCACAATATGTTGTTAATACTTATTTTATCATAATTGACAAGCTCTATGTCATGACAGATCTTTGAAAATGAGACTGAAAATTTGACTAGCGACATTCAGGTTATGCTATTTTCCGTGTTCCTCCCCGTGTGAGATTCTTGAGTTAAGGCTTCTACCAATTATAAATTTGAATGTTTCAGGTTGAACTGTCACTCTCTTTCTCTGAGGCTGCGGAAGGATGCACCAAGCACCTTTCCTTTGACGCAAGTGTTCCATGTGACTCTTGTCGTGAGTTACTTTCTTAGAATCTTATTATCCTTGGAAATGTTAGCAACATGATCGATCATTCAATCCCATTGTTGTTGTTGTTGTTAACTCATCTGCTATGGTTGTTCTTCTGTTCGATGATCTATAATGTTCTTTCTATTTTGTAATTATTCTCCTATATGGCGGAAACATTATAATCAGTGCAAGCCTTTTCATGAGGCAGATGAAAGCTTTATGCCTGCCACAGTAAACGTATTTTGAGTGACCTCTGCAAAGAACAAAAAGGAAAGGAGTAAGCTCTTTATGAGATAATTTTTCATGTCTATGGTTGTCATCCGAACTAGTTGCACAAACAGCCCTACCCAACTTGAATACTGGTAGAAACCCGATACTCTACACCAAGAGCTCTTCATCTCTCTCTCTCTCCAGTCTTTAGAAAATTGTACGTCTCCATTTGGGCATTGAAAAGAAAGAGGATGGTTATATAGTGTGCAGAAAATTGAGGGTCCCCTTTTGGGCATTACAATAAATAAAAAATAATAATTTTCGAATATAACTCAATTTTGCAAGGGAAAGCCCTACCATATTAGACGACTATAGAATGTACCATGAAGTAAGCTCGAAGTCGCCGTGCTGCCACGACCAAGGCAAGAGCGATCTTTTCTGCATCCAAATACCTGGTTTAGACATCTGTCAAAGCATGTGAGACGTAATACACTTGTCGCTGCATTGTCTCGTCCTCCTTGATGAGCACCGCTGCAACTGCTAGATCAGAAGCGCCCAAGTACATATATAAGATAACGCCTACCTGAGGTGATGTTAGAAGAGGTGGTTGCCCAAGTATTCCTTGAGTTGTTTGAATGCTTGGTCGCAGGCAGAAGTCCACTTGAAGTTTTTCCCGCTCCTTAGAGCTCAGAAGAAGGGCAAACATCGTTAAGCAGTGCGCGAGATAAACCTGCTCAGCGCTGTAACTCACCCATTTAGTCTCTGGACTTGCATGATTGTCTTAGGAGGCTCTATGTCGATCAAAGCTCTGATCTTTTCTGGATTTGCCTCAATGCCTTTTTCACTTACCATAAATCTGAGGAACTTTCCACTTGTGACCCCAAAAGCGCATTTACGGGGATTGAGCTTCATGTGATTTCTTCTGAGATTCACAAAGGTTTCGAGCAAATCGTCGACATGGTTGCTTTCTTTGGTCTTAATCACTATGTCGTCGATGTAAGCGTCCACATTTTTGTCAATCTGTTTGTCAAAGACTTTGTTTAGCATTCGTTGGTATGTCGCGCTAGCATTCTTCAAGCGGAACGGCATCATTCGGTAGCAATATAATCCCCCAGCAGCTCGAAAACCGGTATGGATGCGATCATTTGGGTGCATTTTGATCGGATGATAGCTTGAATAGGCGTCTATGAAGCTAAGTATTTTGTGACCAAAAATTAAATCGATTAACTTATCTATGCGGGGAAGGGGATAGCTACTTTGGACAAGCTTTGCTATGATCGGTATAATCAACACACATTTTCCATTTCTTATTAGCTTTAAGGACCATTACAACATTTGCGAGCCAAGTCGAATAAGTGGCTTCCTCGATAATTCCTGCCCTAAGCAAATTTTCTACCTCTTACCTAATGGGGAGCTCTTTCTCCCCGGAATAGACTTTTTCTTTCTGGCTTCAATAAGCCTGGCTTGATACTTAGCCTATGCTCGGCAACCTCCTCGCTGATTCCTTCCATATCCTCGACTTTCCATGCGAAGACGTCGAGGTTCTCTTTGAGGGCTTTGATGATATCTTCTCTTTCTTTGGCCGTAATGTTTCGGCCTACCTTGATTTTCTGCTCGGGGTGAGCAGGATTAATGTTCAGTTCCTCGAGGGCTGCGATCTCTGTTGCTTCCCTGATCTCCAAGCAATTCGTATCAGGAATCGATATTGGAGCTGCTGTGTTGATTTTCTTTGCCTGGTCGCTGATTTCGACGTCGGGGAGAGTGGCAGTGGTCTTTATCTCATGGCCGCGCATCTCAACGTCAGGCTGAACAATTGGTTCCTTTGTGGCATGGACGCTAATCTCGTCGACACTCGACGAGCGATGTAATTGCTTGGTCGCTGGTTTCGTCAACAAGCATGTCCACCCGGTCGCGTATCTCGTCCACGGGTGCTCTCCTCAATATCCATTCCATGGTCGCACATATCGTCAACGGGGGTGATAGTGAAGGCATGAGCGCTTGATGAGTGCTTTGTTTCACGAACTCCTTGGTAAGCTCAATTTCCTTCCATGGGGCCGTGATCACCTGCGTAGAGGTCTTCCTTTCCTCGATCATGTGGTTGTAGTAGTATTTTGGGTTGCTCAATACACACCCCACTCCGCTCTTGGTCAGAAACTTGACTCGTTGATGGGCGACGGAAACGAATAGTCTAAAGGTACCTTGAGCATGTGTACCAAGGATAATGTTGTAGGGAGAGGGGACGTCGATCACGATGAACTTCACAAATTTGGCCTTTTCGATCCTTTTTGATTCCATAATCACCTCCCGCTCGATAGTTCCCGGAGCGTGCACTTGGTGATTGGTGAAGCCCTCTAGGCTTGAATCAGTTGGCTTCATCTGTTTGTCTGTAAGCCCTATCGCCTTGAAGCAGGAGTAAAAGAGAATGTTTTTGCTCGCACCTGTATCGACCAAAACCCTTCTTACCCCGGTCTCCCCGATGTCAACCTTTATGATGATAGGTTGGTCGTGGGCACTCAACTCGCTTTCTTTAAAGTTTATCCTGTCAGTAATTTCAAATTCCTCGCCACAAACAGACAAATCACGTGAGTGGGTAACAACAAAAATTTTCGATTTTAATTGTTTCGTGCTTACCCCCCTTTAATTGATGGTATTGACGACCCTTTGTCGTCGATTGCCTCGATTGTCATTGTCATTACCCCTGGTGTCTTCGCGGCGATTGTTGTCCTTGCCATTGTCATGGCGATCATCGCGCCTCTTGAACTCATTGAGCTGTCCCTCATTGATCAGCTTCCGGATTGCCTGTTTCAACTGCTTGCAGTCCTCCATGCTGTTCCCGATGTCATCGTGCGCGTACTTCCTGTCAGGGTTTCTGAATCGAGCAGTTTCTGGGTTCATGGGCTCTGGGGCCTCCAGCTTGTTCTTCCTCATCAACACTCCCATTATATGCTCGCGGGAGTGAGTTAGTGGAGTGAAGTACTCGCGCCTTTGTTGGTCGCTTGTTTTCTTCTGATTTCTGCGATCTCCCAGATCTGATCACATCAGCTCGATCTCGCCCGTCCCTCGATCTCTTCGAGTCTTTCCTTTCATTATTGCTGCTGTCATCCCGCCTTCCTCGCTTATATCGATCTTTGCGGTCATCAGCATCACTTCTACTCTCAGCCGCCGCAATTTTCTCGGCGATCACCATCATCTCTGACTTGGTCTCGGGGACCCTCACTTTGAATTTTGTCTTGAGGGGTCCTGGTAGCAAGCTTCCAATAAAGCATATAATGATGGACTTCTCGTCCATTCCTGCAATCTGAACCAGCTGTTTGTTTAAGCTGTTGATGTAATTTGAGAGTCTCTCCTTCTCCCTCTGTCTCAATTCGAACATGCTTGACTCATCCTTTTTGATCGCGCTGCGAACTCGGCGAGGATTTTCTTTTTGAAGTCCGCGTAGGAGTCGATGCTTTTCCTCTTCAAGGTATTCAACCAGGTGGTCGCTTTATCTGTCAAAGTATCTGCAAAACAAGTGCACCAATGTGCTTTATTTTTGGAGGTCGCCATCGTATTCATCTCGAACTTTGTGATGTGATCTTTTGCATTGGTCTTCCCATTGTATTCCCTAAATCTGTTGGGGAACGAATTTGTAAGAGGAGTAGTTTCCCTGATCCAGCCGGTGAATATCTTTCCTTGATTCTCGCTGTATTCTTCCTCGCCATCCTCTTTGATGACGTTGTGCTTCTTGAGTGCTTTTTCTATTGCTCTCTCCATGTCTGGCAACGATCTGGCTGGTCGGCGGGGTACTGAAGGAGAGCGGTCCCTTCGGCAATCAACTCTGTAAGCTCTTGTTGGGGAGATATCACTCCCTCGATCTTCGCGTCCTCGATCATTATGCAGGGGTGATTTCTCCTACGTTCCTCGCGTCTTCGGTCACTGTGCGGGGAGTTATTCTTCCTCCGTTCTTCACGTCTACGGGTCCCCGATGGTGAAGTGTCTCCTCCTCTTATTGGAGCAGAGTGAGCTTGCGGGGAATTGTCCTTGTCTCTGCCTCGGGCTGTGATCCTCAATCCGCCTCCTCTGCTTCTGGTCACTAATCTTGCCTCGCGACCATCTTTGGAGTCAGCCTCATCCTCGACCCTGAATCCTCCCACTGGATGCCGGTTAATCGGCCAACCTGCTTCGAATTACCTCGACCTTCGGAGTCACATATGCGAGCACTTTTGGAGTTCGCAGGGAAGCCTCCTTTCGGGACCATTCTATCGCACAGAGAGAGCCTCGAAGCTTCCTTGGTGATCGGTGTTTCTTTTTCCTGAGGTTGTCGATGTCCTGAGTGGTTGGAATGCCCATCAAGCTTGTCACATCTCGCACCAGTTCATCTTGATTATCTAATCCGGGAGCGGGTATTCCTATTTCCCAGGCCAGCTCGTCCATTGCTTGTTCTGTGATGGCGAGTCGAGAGAGTACTCCTCTTTGCCGGCCAGTCTGTTCATCCTCGCTTTCGCTCAGGCGTATTTGGCGGCCTTTCTCGCCTCATCCTCTGGTCTCGTGCGACGTTGTTAGTAGCGCCCAAGTATTGGAGGTCGCCATTAGTCTCCTCATTATCTTGGTTATCCTTTCCTCTTTCCTTCAGTGCCATCACTTGGGCGTTTTGCTCGCCATTGGGTTTCCACGGCGGCATCCCGTTT
>JAOTQG010128222.1:0-10069 GCA_025631175.1 Iris virginica
TATAATACATAATAAATGCTTTTCTTGGTTTGTGGATTGAAACCTTAAAAATCAACTATTTTGAACCGGAGGGAGTAGTAATGACAGATAACCATAATGATAGAAACACTTTCTCTACCAAGGATCTCCCAGACTCTAGATCCTCAAGGCTAGAAACGGTTTTGAAGAGGAGGAAGACAGCTTGTCTGGCATCTGGAACTGTATGATTTAAACAAAATCCGTGCTCATAACAACTGTACATGCTTCTAGCTGAGAAGTAGGCTGAACTGTGACTGTATAGGCAAACCCCGGCACTGCCAACACTCGTATAGCTTCTCTTGCTTATACGGATATTGTAGCTGAGTGCTGAGATATAGGTTTAGATACAGGAACTTGGGCGACCATGTTCTCCCCGATTACAGCCAACTCTAGGTTCTCCATGAAAGCGATAAGGTCCACCACTATGGTTCCCTCACTGAGAGCCATTAAAACGTCTGTCGCTCTATTTCTATGAAAACCACTGCCATGTGAATCTGGAGCCGAACACTACAGACACCTCAACAAGTGATGCCCTAGATGCATTCTTAACCCTCTCGAAGACATCTAACCCAGTACGCAAATCGTGGCCGATACTAATTGAGCCCAAATCACATCCTGCTCGTTCTCTGATAACCAATTGACCATCATTTAACTTTTCGTATTGAGCTTTCATCTCTTTCACACCGGCCAGGGTACGCATAGCTGCAAATCATCAGTCACCGTCTTGAAGTCATAGTACAACTCCATTATACTAAGCCATTCCTAAATAGGACAATAAACCTCCTACGATGGATTATACAATATATTCCATCATACAAAGCCAGTCCTAAAAACGGCACCAAACATCCTCTAAAACCACTTGCGCAATAGATCCTATGATTCCTTAACTATCTTAAAATGTTTACAACATTGCATAGGCATTATAGCCCTCCTACTACTACAATTCACAATCCTAGAAAACAACACCTTATCATTATCCTTCAATACCCTTGCCGCCTTCACATTGGTGGGACATGTTGCAATAAGATGTCTTTACACAAACCACACAAGTTCACATGTATTCATCTGCATTTGAACTACCACCTCCCAAAATTAGATCTATTTGACTCCTATGTAACGCCAATCAACCTAGACTTGGGTAAGCACAACAGTCACACTTTGTTCCCATAACACTCTCCAACAATTTATGTTCCCCGATGGTAACTTACACACTGGTTCCCGCTGATTTGACCAAAAATGCAGCCAACGCAGCCTACAGGTACCCACTGTACGTGCCACAAACACTGACAGTGCCCACTGATCTGACCAACCACCCAGTCAAAAGCTCTGCCTATCATTACTTGCTGATCTCACTTACATGTCAAAAGCCCAAGTTACCGGTACTACTCATATGATTAAGCTTTCCCAAACACAATCCCCGGTATCAGCTGATTTTACCGAACAAACTGTTAACCTAAACCTCGAACTTGACACACTTGTCAATTGGAATACCAAATTTCAAACGCCCGCGCAAAATACCAAATGACTTAAACCTCGAACTTGATGCAACTTGTCAATTGGATGCATGATATACATGTTCCACTAAGTGACTGCCTGTCAAACTGAAAATGCATACAAGGATAGCCAATCTTTAGAACACTAATGCTTCCATGTAGTTCAGTCAGAAAAGTAATGATTCTGTCCGGTTCGGTCAGAAAACTCGCAGACAAAAACACAACTCCGTAAGACATCTAACAGAATCCCCTACCAACCCCCCCCCCCCAATGTCGGTAAAACAGAAGCTACTCAAACAAGAGCGGCCCATAGCACAATCTGACCCATACTCCCATCCACAGCCGCAAAAGCCCGAGCACCCAATCAACCAGAAACCACATTATTGGTTGCCGGACGGCTAGGGCTTCAAAAAATGCAACTCGGTTTCCATATGCCACCCTTCGCGGGCCCACAGCTCTTTTTGGCTGTGATCAATCCCATTGGTTTCAAATCCTTATTCCAAAGCACAACCTCTGCTCTCGGATATTCATCTCATCAACTTCTTCAACTAGCATAATTTGAAAAATGCAACTCCACTGGTCTTGTATTATTCGTCAAACTTCTCACTTGCATAATTGGAAAAATGCAACTCATACGCCTAAAAATAAACATAGATATCAACCGGTGTGAATGCTAAAGTCAGATATTAATCATGGCTCTCTCTGTGCGTATCAGCGAATACCATGTTAAATATCACAATAATTACAATGTAAAGAGCGAAGAGAGGAAAAATAGAGAGGTACAGGGAAACCGGGGTCCGGGAAACTAATTATCTTCTTTGCTCTTGTAAAACTTAAGTGATTACAGGGAATACGTATACAGACAAATACCAAATACTAAACCCAAAAGGATTATGACCTTAACTAATCCTACCAAGACACAACCAGAACAAAAGGATTCCGATCCGATTCTCATCACAACTTCTTCCTACGTCATCTTAGTATGAACACAGGCTTTGCAGCTACATTTCTATTTACTTTCAGATTCAATCAATTTGGTTTTGTGCTGTTTTCCAAAGCAATACCGACCATTAACACTATGAATTTGCCGCTGGCTTCATATCTGCTGACCACATCAAACAGCCCCTGCAATCACAGCAGCCTCTTGAAATAGCCACAATTCCAATGAGAAACTTTTTCACCAACTATCAGCGAAAACCCTAGCTCGTTCTCACCGGAACCACAGTTTGTCAGAAGGCGAAACCTTAGTTCACCAAGTCCCTCACTGCCAGCAACTTGCGAAGGAATCATCACACAAGTATTGTGAACACATCAGTTCAACAGCTCCTTGGTCACAAAAGATCACCCGCGTCCTATATTCACTCCGGAACCTTACACTGCTGATTCACTGAATCCATCGCCGCCATCTGTCGTCTGTCCTTCCTTTCTGTTGTCATCCACAACTCAACATTGTCTGCCAATGCATTGTCGTCACAGTGGTCTGCATCATCACTCTCCCCATTGTCGCTGAGGTTTTGAACCAAGTGTGAATAAATTGGCACAAATTACGACTTTTAAGTTTGACATCTAAGTCAACCTTTGGATCATCTGAAATGAACTGAACTGAACAGCCCTCTGAGCCAGACCTATTAAACCCAGTTGATCCAGTCTTCCTGAACAGGGGCATACTTGAAATTGAGAATTGAAGTTTAAGAGTTGTATAGAGTTCTTTCCTTGTTACGCTACAAATTCATTTGTTTTCAGTCTCCATTCACCTCACATCAACAGATATGTACTGTACCAGGTAGGTCCTAAAGGCTTTCAGAGTTATTAGTTGCAGACTTGCAGTGCAGAAACATGGTTGTGTTACTTTGATCTATCTTTTCAGTGCAAGTATTACAAGCAATCAATGTAAGAGGCCAAATAATGCAATGCGGCTATACTCAACTCAGCGTTAGACCTGATCAATCGGGGTTATGCAAAGCAGCTATGAAGATGCAAATAAAGAAAAGAGGAAAAATGCAAAAAATCTAGTAAGAAGCAAAACCCAAGTTGTACGATCAGAAATATCCTTAACAACCACATGACAATGAGAACGAAGAGCATTATAATCAATTATAGATGGCAAGTATTAACCTACCATAATAAGGTAAGATAAACTCTTGTGGCTTATTGATTTCCTTTACCGATGCCAAGTAGTACAGTCCAGCTTTTTCATAATCACCCTACAATGAGAGCAAATAGCACTTCAAGCTTTCAACCACTTAACAGAAACAGAGCGATTCACAATTCTGATAAATGTTTGATGCAAAAACCTTGACAAGTTTTTCTAATAAAAATCTTTTTCTATCAAAAAAATGACAAGTATTGACGAAAAAAAAGAACATGTAATAAAATCTCTGAAACAACTTTAGCAAACATGATTCCACATAGTGGAGGTACCAAGTTTACAAATATATATATCAGAATACCAATATTTACTATCTTTAGAAGCACTTCAATGAGCAGGTGAAAAGGCCATAATTAACATACTGGACAAACTCAACCATCACAATCCCAAGTAATATGGAGAAAAGCACTGTATGGAAAGAAAAAAGATGATCCTTATCTTCAGCATTTAATGAGATGTCAATGAAAGAAATCAGAGCTATGACATTCTAACCAGACTGCGATCAAAACATTTTTTTATAGTAGATGCACCTTATTTATTAGAAACAGCAACTCCTGTTGGCATGTATTTGGCAAATGTTCAAACAGCCAGATATTAGAACTTTTAGAAGGCGCAGAATGATCGAGATACAAGATACAGAATCAACCTTTACCGCAGAAAAGAAAAAATGAATAATGACCAAGGCTTCATCACAAAAATCAAATCAGATTTGGAATAATAGCAACGACATATGAAAAGATGACAACTGGAGATTATGGATTTGAATAAGGGAGCAAGTATGTTTTCCTCCGGTTTCCCCACCAAAAGATATAAGCATATACATATAATGAATCGAACTTATAAAATCAAATAGTTAAAAGATGCAAAAGCAAAAAAAGAGATGAAATAGGGACAAATCCAAACCTTGCTATGATAAGACCGTGCCAGGTTATAATAAGAATGTGCTTTCGTTGGTCCATGATTAGTTACAGCAAGAGCTGTCTCGGTCAGTTGCTCAACCAGGAAATGCTGACCGGTGAAGAAGAAATGATTTGCCAGATAATTAATTGACATTGCACAATATGGATAGATCTCAAAAGCCCTTTGCATCTTTTCCATTGCTTTCCTAATACCAGCAGCTGCATAGATAAACATGTAGATAAGCCAGAGATTAGCACAGAAATGGCCTTATTGAAATAAAGAGTGGTTGAGGTATACAAAAAAAAAAACAACAAAATCCTATAGTCGAGTGAACAATAGGAGCATACAAATTTGTGGAATTTTTTTGAATCTGGAATAGACATGTAACGCAAGCACTAATCTAAGGAAGTTTCTATCTGACAGAACTGACCATCAATGGTCTGTAGATCCAAGATTCCAAGTGCTACAAGGGCCTCAACATTTTCTGGATCTAGCTGCAATTATTTCATGGTAAATGCAATCAGAAATTAGCATACATGCTGCAAATAGGACATACTTACTCCAATACTGATTATTGTTATGGAATCACCTGCAACACACGCCGAAATGCTTGCTTTGCCTTTTCAAATTGACCCAGTTTGTAACGACAAAGACCTATACCAAGTCTTACCGGTCCAGGACATTGAGGATACACTTGCAAGGCTCTCTTACAAAAGAAGATGAATAAAACAATAACACGAAAAATATCAGCAAGGTGAAGCTATTCAGTAGTGCACTAATTAAGGAAGGTGGTGTAGCTATTATGGCGCACCACAAATCACGCCATAACCCCCATAAAGCTGCTAGATGTAATCTATGAAATGCCACAAGAAAGATCCTAGTTATCACACCCATGAAGTTGGTAATGAACAAACCTTGTACAGCTCCAGCGAATTAGAAAATCGTCCACGATTGTACTCAACACAAGCCTGCAAAATCAAGATTAGATATTTTCGTAAAATGCCACCAAAATGATGCTTTTAGTCAATAACTGACCAAAAGTTCTGATACAAAGGCAGTTCTATAAACAGCAGACATGCAACAAACGGTTCAATCGTGCAATCCTAGTATCCCGACACAATGCTAATTGACAACAAACAACTCACTCCTCCATTTTAGTTCCCATGGTTCACCGAAACCATTACCTATGTCCTACTAAAGCAGCAAAAAATTTGCCGAGAACAAACCTTCCATTGATTTCATATGCTTGGGCTAAGATGACTCTTGACAATCTGATTTCAGAACTATAACATACTCACAATAACCTTTTCAGCCCTTCAAGAAGAGTAAATAATGAGAGCAAAGACCAACCTTTGCTGAGCAACAAGCAAGAAAACATATGCAACACCCTTTTTTCCATATCAAATGAGGATTTTCAACCCTTTATCGCGCCTCTTATATCTTTTGGATCATATGCATGAGTAAGGTCATGGGCAACCTTCTAGTACACAAAAATATTATAATTGATATAAGAAACATGAAATGGAAGATACCTGACCAAGAAGAGCAGGAACATTATCTCGATCCCCATCCAGTACAATCTTGAATAAAGCAAACGCCTGCTCTACGTCACCCTTAGCCAGTAAAAGTTGACCTATTTAAGCAAAATAAGCTTTAACGTCGTCTATCCATTAAAAATTTCATTGTCTGAATACAATTAAATCTATTATATTTTGCAGATTTCAGACCAGTACCACTCTTCTAAAAAGAAGCTCGGAAAAGTAATCATAGATGGGGATTAAGAACAGTTAGCAAGCTGTATACTTCTTCTTTACCAGTATGGCAAAGTTCTACGAACAGCTGTTTTGTAGAATTTCGAAAGCAAGTATGGATATGTTCTAAATGACATTGGGTCATATGCTGATACACCAGCGGCACATATCAGTTTGATCAGTGTTTCTAGTCCTTACTACGTGATATGCTTTGAGTTCTTATCTATGGAGCCTCTTGAGACTGTAGTGATAAGGCTTATGGCATAACAGATTTTGACCATGCTATTGAAGGATCATAGCCCCTCCGCGAGCCCCCAACCTTACTCGAACCACCCTTTCCACACACCCAAAAAAAATATTAATAATAATAACAACAACAACAATAATCCCTCCATCCCAAAATGAGTGTAACTTTTTTACTCATTTTGGTCAACTTAATCAATCATTGACTAAATATTTATAAAAATAAATGAATGTTGCAACGAACATATAAAAATATTTTTGATAAATTACTTACTATTCTTACAATGACTATAATATAATAATCTAAAACATGATACATATTTTGTAAAAAATAATTTGATAAGATTTATGTTGACTTTTCGGCAAGAAAAAGTGACACTAGTTTTGGGATGGAGGGAGTAATAATTAATAATAGACCAAGAGAATTACAAAGAGAAGAGGTTTGATTTAAACTGGTGATTAGAAGTACTGGAAATTTTAAAACACTAGGATCTCAAAAAACAATCATCAAACCTGCTGAAAAGAAAGACGGAAACCCTAGTTTCATTTCTCTAGTTTCATTTTATTGATCAAATATGGATAGTATACTTTGATGGCATTGATTAAGAATCTATCGTGTTGGATAAGTTTGTTTGAAAGCATAAGAGCAACAAAACTCCATTAATCAAGTTAGCCTTTCATAAACCTTCCAGCTTCCACAACTGCCTTACAGTATAGTAGCTAAATCAATCCACAGATTGCAAGAACAACCAAATATACATTATTGACCGCTCAATCCCCATTTTCTCCATTGCCTCTTCTATGATCTCAAATCCTACTACAGAGTTTCTACCCTAATATATTCAAATGTGGTCCTTCTCAATTTTAAAAGCAATAAAGTCTCAGTTTTGTACCTTCTCAGTAGTGTCTTCAGTAGACAATCCCGTAACTCGATTAATAGAAACCATCCTAATGTCATTCAAGATTAACACAGTTCCATGGGACTACTAATATCATGCACATCAGATTGTGCTCCTAACGATGATCTATTAACCCAAGCTAATGTAAACGCAATATCGAACTCCGTCCATTGAGATGTATTGGAGCGACTATCCATATGATAAGTCTGCATCTCGTAAGCTTTCCAATTTCCTTCATTCGCTCCACTATATCTATGTATCTCATTATCTGCAATGACTAGCGGTCCAAACAAATACTATGACGACAAACTGCTGTCCATGCAAATGTCTTCATAAATTTCCTTGCTAATGAGTGACCAGCATTCAGCAGATTAGAAGCCCTTGTATCTCAACATAACTCGTCCTTTACAGTTAAATTATAGTACTCCCTCCCTCGCAAAATGAGGGTCCTATTTTGACTTCTTTTGGTCAACTTAATAAAACTTGACCATTTTTTTATCAGAAATTACTTGCTATTGCAAATTTCTAAATAATGTTACTGATAGTTTACTTAATATTCTTCAAAAGATTGAAATTTTAGAATCTAAAATATAATAAATATACTTTAAATAATAATTCGATAGTGCCCTACCTTGACTTCTTTTTGACTCATTATGGGATGAAGGGAGTATCATTTATGTCAACATCATATTCCTCTGCTTATTGATGGTTGACTTACAATTGGGGCAGAGATTTACAACCAGATAAAGCAGTAAAGTAATGTTCACCTTTGCCAACCCAAGTAGAAGGTTCATGCATGTCGATTCTCGACGCTTTGTTGTAATATTGTGTTGCCTGAATGAAATGCTCTTCCTTCTCTCTATGTTTAGTCTCGATTTTCCCAAGGTAACTGTAATAAGCCCCTAGAGCATTTAAGATGGCAATCCTTTCATATCTCACATCAGCATAATATTCATCAATTTCTGCGATGCAAAACAGCTAGAATCAATATAATGATAATTCAATTATAAACTAAAAATGTACGGCGAACAGAAAAGCATGGTATATGTAAAGCAACATCAATATAGAAAAGACTTACCTGGACTAGACCCTTCTTCCAAGATTTGGCGAAACTGCTCATTCTTTCCTTGTTTAAAGTACTCCCTCTGTATGAAAATGAATAGCAAAACACCAATAAAGATTTTACTTAATCAAAAAGTCAAAAACTTTGAAGTCCATACAAACTTCCACGAGGTTTTGGAAAATAAAAAACAAAAAAGAAATAAATACAAGCTCGCTAGTACTTTGTCCAACGAAGTTTAGAAACGACAATTTCCGGGATAAATCTTCGGTAATAACTGTTCAAAAATTGTATGTCTATTTCCCAATCCCAATACAGAATCTCTCCGAGCGTTTGAGCACAATGAATAGTTTTTTCAGCTATCAACATTTTTTCTTAAAATTATAATAGTGAAAAGAAAAAGGAAAGGGGTAAAAGAAGAATAAAGAACTCCCTAAACCTACCTCTACAAAACCTCAACAATCTGCTTTTCAAAACTACACTGTAAAAAAAAATTACCATCCTTAGCTGATAAACCAAATACACAATTCAACCGATCCAAAGCTCGCACTTTTTTCATGAGTAAATTTACCACACAAAACAATTGAAGTTAAGACAATCATAATAGCACAGAGTTTGAGCTAATACTGAGGTAGCAGTTTCACAAGACTGCACTTTACACCAGACATTTTAAACCTTCTAAAAGTTTTTTATTTACATCTCTCTCACAGACACAGACACACATACACACAAAATTTCAGCTTTGATGCACCACATATAATCATAAACAAACGAAACGCATAACCTTACATTCATTTAAACATATAAACCAAACATGCATATGAAAAACAGCAGGAATTCCAAAATAAATAGCAATTTTACTAAATTAATAGAAGAGACGATACAATTTAGTCAAAGAACAAACCGCGATAATGAGCCAGAGATCGAGCGGCGCTTGTTCGGCCTTGAGAATGTCGAGGATATCGGTTGCGTCTCGCGGGAGCTGGTCCAGCGCCACTCTCACTTCCTCCTCGGAGTTATGCACCGGAATGTACACGCACGCCATGCCGGAATTAGCGCCGGCGACTGACCGCTGATCGTGGTATCTGAGCCTTAGGTTTTCCGGCGACGAATTATGGGTTGTTTAAGATTGTAACGATGGGAGGTGACGGTTTAAGTGACTGAGTTGGGAGGGGGAAAGGATTCTTCGTGTAGTTCCGGTCGGGTACTTTTTGGGGAATTAAAGATTTTGCCCTTCAATTTTTGTAACGTTACCATTTACTCCATTTATTCAAGTCAAAATTCAATAGGTGTCAATCTTATATAGTCTAAGGTATTTTATGTTGATCAATTAATTTATATTGAGTGAATTAAATGTGTATAGTATTTTTCTTACTTCTTGCTTAAAATGTTAAGTATTATTAATTGATTGGTCAAAATAAAATACTTTATATTGAGTCATATAAAGTAACACCTCATAAAAAAATTCGCATCAATTTTTTGTTGGAAAATATTATCGAAATAACAATCTTAAAATCACAAATATATAAGATTTTAACAAGTAAAACAATTTATAC
>JAOTQG010128233.1:0-10067 GCA_025631175.1 Iris virginica
TGGCTTTGCAAGATTTGTTGATTTGTGATTCGTGTTGTGTGATTTTCCATATGGATGATCTTTGAAGATTGATCTTGATAGTATGGATGTAGTGTCAGTTGATTTTACTTGTGTAGGAGTATTTAATAATCTAGTTTCTTGGATTATATGGATTTATTCTTGCTGTTTTGTTTAACTGGAAAAAAGAGTGTATGTTTTTTTTTTAAAAATGTGAAACGCCAGTTTCCTAGAGCCTAAAGTAGTATTTCCTTTTTCTTTCTTTTCTTAAGGAAATTGTTGGGTTGTATTTCTTTTAATTTTCTATGCTTATCCTTTTTGTGGGACATTTGAATACAATATAGGGTTTAATGTTTTTTTGTCATTGCGGATGGCCATTTGCATGATTGACTGAGAAGAGAGAGAGAGAGAGAGAGACTCTTGCTGTATATATTTCCATGCTTACATCCAGAAGATTCATAGGGTTATTGGTTGACTTTTATTACTTAATTGTTCCACCAGTGTGGTTAGATCTCCGTAAGGTGTTTCTGCTTTTAATTAATACAATGTCATCTGCCTATGATCTGCACCAAGATGAACAGTTCCTTATAATTGAGCACTGAGCATGTAATAGGATGTTAGCAATTTCGCTTCTAGGATTTCCTAGATCAGTTTAATGGTGATGATGCACTATAAATTAATGGGATGGATAATTACAGGTTTATCTAAAATACATTGTTCTTGTTATGTTTCTCGCACTTTTTTTAGTTTGCATTTATCTCAACTGCTCTGGCTCTAGAAGTTTGTATGTGCTGATTGTTGATTTCTTTAATATAAAAAGGAATGCCACTGTAGTTTGTGCATATGTCAGACAAATATACTCTGCAGAACGGTGTTTAGAATTCTAATCTCTGTTCATTTTGAGTTTTGTCCATATACTGTTTAGAATACAATGATTGTTGAAATTAGACAGTCAACACAAATTGTTGCACAAGCTTGATAAGTATCTTTTCTTAATATCAGATTTTGGTGAATCGTGAAATTTTTAATTCATTCAGCAAGAAAACCATAAAATATAAAATGATCACTCTCTAACAAAGCCACTCATCACTTATTGTGGTTAATTGCATATCTTTGCAGTCATTTCATCTTTTGTCCTTGTACTGATCAACATATTTTTCTTTTGTGGTAGATTCTTTGCTGTTGTAGACGACATATTCTGCTTGTTCCAAGGTCACATAGAGAATGTGGCTCATCTGAAGCAGCAGTATGGATTGAACAAGACAGCAAACGAAGTGACCATTGTTATAGAAGCTTACAGGACCTTGAGAGACAGAGGTCCTTATCCTGCAGATCAGGTTTTGAGAGATCTCCATGGGAAATATGCTTTCATTCTCTATGACAGCAGTCCAAAGTCAAAGACTGCTTTTGTAGCAGCTGTGAGTGATAATTTCTTTTACTTTCATTTGGTTCTCTTCCAATTTGTTGCATCTTTGTTTCTTTATAGTTGTGATTACATGCCTTACTTATTAACCCTCGTGCACCCTAGGATGCTGATGGCAGTGTGCCGTTTTTCTGGGGCACTGATTCAGAAGGCCACCTCGTGCTTGGGGATGATGCTGAGACTGTGAAGAAGGGCTGTGGAAAGTCCTTTGCACCATTTCCTAAAGGTACAGAGTAGAGGCATCTATAACCTAAATGTTTGCATTCTCGGACACTGAAGTGGTCTGGTCTTGTTTCTCTCTCCACCTTATTTCAAAACCATTTAGATTTTAAAATGTGGATAATTCATTGGAATGAATACCACATTCGGATACGTTTTTATCAGATGAAATGCATGGCTTAAACAGTTTGTTCTGTGAGTTAATCAGTCGGTTCTCTATATTTAATCAATTAAAAGCATTTTTACAAGGTATATAGTTTCTAAAAAAAAATCCATTTTAATGTGGCATGTGTATTCATTCAAGCATGGTTTTCTGTGGTGTTCGTTTTTTTCCCAACTAAATCTGTCTAATGTGCATCATTAAGTATGGGATGCTTGCTTAAGGGAAGAATCTTGGTCACCTCAACACCCCTTCTGAATGCTATCCGCGAAATTCCATTTTCTAAGTATATACTATGTACTAATTTGAAGTATGCTGGTTCCATTCTCTGACCTGTTTTGGAAACATAAACATACATAATTGAGGTTATGCGAAAAATGGATTGAGATGGTTGGACACAACGCTTCCATTATTTCTGCTTTTGCACACCAGTTACATGTTTTCAATGTTTTCTGTTGCCTTTAGTAGGCAATTTTCATTATCTATTTATTCTTGTTTGCAAAACTAGCTTTTAACTGGCAGATAGAGTCTTTTACCTGATTTGGTTAAGCTGTCTTTAGTTAGTTGGGACTTTGTCTGATTTGGTTTGTCTTTTCCTTTCTTTTTTTTCTTTTTTTTCTTTTTTTTTTCTTTTTTTCCTTTTTGTTCTAATAATCCCCAAGTGTATATTTTCCCTCAAGGTTGCTAAAATCTGCAATTCTTTCCAGGATGTTTCTTCACGACTTCTGGAGGCTTGAAAAGCTATGAGCACCCTTTAAATGAACTGAAGCCGGTGCCAAGAGTAGACAGTTCAGGTCAGGTGTGCGGAGCAACTTTTAAGGTGGATGTAGATTCTAAGAAGGAAGCCAGCATGCCCAGAGTTGGAAGTGCTGCAAACTGGTCCCAACACTACTGAAGCTCAATTCGCATTCTATTATGGAAAGGCTTTTATTATTGACTGGCCTTCCATATGTTTCTAATGGCTTTGAAATGTTCAAAAAACCTCTGCATTTCTGGAAACTGCAAGTCATGACAAGCTCATGCATTTCGTGTAATTTCTTACTGTTTCTCGTTTTAGTCGGTACATTGAAAGTGAAGTGAGACCTTTTTTTTACCAGGCTCTGAGACGTGTATACGAAATAATTTTACCTTGCTAATGAATTTAAGATGCATGGGAAAATGATTCCCTAGTGTGGCGGCTGCATTAAACTCTTTAATGTTGCTTTGCGTTGGATCTTTAGTAGCCTGTGATGGTTAAAATAGAGTAATGCTTTTTTCCAAGTTCAAACTATTCTGAGCGCAATGTTGAAAAACACTTATGTTTGTGTTGAAGTGGTTGCCTCCGTCATTTTTGTAGCTTCAGTTTGATGTGCTTTGTCAATTTTGAATTTCTTTTTATCAAGGCACTAGTTTGAACTTTGAAGTAATGTCTGCAGAAGCAGCAGATTGTTATTCTGAGTTCTACCATTTTTGTCTTAATGAGAGGACATTTAATTGGGTTTTAAGGCCCTTGAATTCATTTTAAGTGAAATCTCTCTTCCTAATGTGTTCTTTGATCCAGAGCTGATGCCTGCCAGGCGATCGAAAAATTGCTCAGGCCAGTGAGGACTCACTCACCTAGATTAACAAAATGCTGTAGGACGTTTGAGAAAAATGATCTTTCTTTCGTCTCTTCTTATAGCACATTGATGATTAATGTGCTGGAAGAATTTGAGGATTATATCCACTATTTTACAATTTGTACACTTCAAAGAAAGTGCTAATGTTGAGGTATGTAGTAGACTAAAGTTAGGATTATATTATGTGCAACGAAAAACAGCCACAAGTAAAGCAAAAGACACCTCCTGCAACAACTCCCCTTAAATCTTGGTAAGATTTGCATAAAAATTAATCATCACACCAGTAGGTTATCAATGTCACCTTAAACTCCATGCCAGACTCTCATAAGAGAAAACTAATAACTGAACCACTTAACCAGCAGTAAGCAGTCAGAACATAGCAAAGAAGAAACCACCAAGTAAAAGGGGAAACGTTTTGTTGTTGAAGCTGAAATGAAAATTTTGGCCGAAAATAGCTCAGTCCTTGGCATCTGCAATTCCTCCTGCTGTTATCTGAAACACGTGCTTCCTGTCAAGAACAACTTCTTCACAACGTAATCCTGCTACTTTATTTTATTTGTTTCATAACCTAGAGGTGTTTTTTTAATATATGACAAAATACAAACTTAACCACAGAGTTTTCCATCTTTTACCATGTTTGGTAAAAGCTTTCCAAAATTGGAAATAGGTAAATGGCTGATGCTATATGCTTTAAGCGAAACACCATGACAATAATGGAATGAGAGATTTTCATGCATGCACAAGTCTTATGGTTTTAATATGAGGAAAGGATATTGCTTCTGACTCTGGGAGATTCGGTGCATCGAACACCTTGCAGACACGCTGTTCGCCTTTGCCCTTCCTGAACATCAATCTCACGGTGGCTGCATGAGCAAGAACATGACCTCCTGCTGGCTTCTTTGGATCTGATATGAATACCCCACCACCTGGATCAGCTATCACTGCAGTTACCAATTTCACAAACACAAGAAGCAGTAAGTTGCTGTGTTCCATAGAAGTTCACCTGTAGTAATAGATAACAAAACACGGTATTACTACACAAATCGAAAGAGTTTCAGATAACATAAAAGACCTTGGTTGGTCATGTAGACTGCAACATTAAATTCTTCGGCAATCTTTGTCAACCGGGAGAGCATCTGAGCCAATTTTTGCTGCAAACGGCATATGTGAGAGTTGAAATTTAAGAATAAGTCTCAGTTATTTCTTCTTAGGGTTGTTTGGTGAACCTGGCGTTCTGCAAGTTCTCCTCTTCCAGTGAAATCCACTCGAAACAAAGCAATTACTGAATCCACGATCTGAAAGATTCAAACAGATATTAGGCTTCCAAGCTCTACTTTATTGGCCTGATATGGATTCATTTCTTGAGGGTGACTCACTAGAAGTCTGAAAGGTTCTTCGGACATCTTTGCTGCCAGACCAAGAAGCAGGTTGTATTGATGCTCATATGTGTATGCACGTGCATAAATAATCTTTGATTTATGCAAAACAAAAGCAAGAAACAGTTTATCCACCTAACTTTATACGGAAAATGGTGATAATTTTCTGAGCAATAACAGGAAATAGATACATTACATTGTCAAGGACAGCTCCAGGATCCATACCAAACCTTTCAGCAATAGGTACAATACGATCAGGTCGGCTACAGGTGCATTTACTTAAGGGCATCAAAAGCAGAAAGAGTTTGAGTTTTCAGAACTTGCTTCTGATATGAAAAAAGAACTGTGATATTACAAATATCGAAGGATACAAAGTTCCCTCTGTATCTATGTATGCAACCTTTCCGTTCCCCCCATGCATATTAGTTGGAAGCTGCACAAATAGATAATAATGAAGTGTTCAACAAATCTGGTTGGCTGGCCGCTGGCCATTGCGTGGATACATACTAATTCACAGTCATACCCACAACAGAGTTCATAACAGACATGATACTTGCAGATAATGAAAGGTATTGTTACAAGAAGAAGTTTTCAATGCAATTTTTCAGGCGGTAAATGCAACTCCTTGTGGTACCCAAAATAAAACAACTCCAATTTCCCCACAAGTAAGTTCAGAGAGGGAACCTGTGTGGAGACACAGAGAGTATGAGCCAGCTGTGTCTTTCCAGATCTGAGCCACAGTATATTGACAGAGGACATAGTAAGTTTAAAGCAGAAGTCCAATATCATAAGCAGGTTAAAATCTGAACAAGAGATATGATTGAAATATGTGCATGTATTAGAACTAATTAACGGAAAGCATTCGGCTGTTTTTACCTGAATTCCCCAAAAGCTTCGGTGATTTGCAGAGTTTCAATCCCACCTTCTCAAGTCAAAGAAATATTTGGTTAGTCACTTGTAGCAGCTACTCTATCTGCAGCAACAAGACATGGAGCATCATAATATTGGAGATTTACCGCCTAAGAGTTCATCTAATGCCTGACTTCCAGTAGTGATCCGAACAACGGCCTTTCTCTGTACAGGAGGGAATGAAATATGAGGTCACTCTCAAATTCAGAAACCAAACTTGTCTATGAAATCACCTAATTAGGCTAATATGCATTGATGTTTGACTCCACCGTCAAGTGTTAGCTATCAGCATCTTACCCGAATCAGAGCATCGCTTCCAGTGATGTAGCCAAAATTCTGAAATTATAAGAGAAAAATGGGAGGGTGAAGATGGGACAGAAATGAAAGATTTATGCAAGTAATTTAAAGATTGTTGGTCCAAATTTCTTACCACTATCTTCTCAGCAGCTTCACATATCTTGTCAACTTTTGCCTCAGAGAGCCCTTTGATCCCAGTCAAGTTCTAGATAATTTTGAAGAAGTTGTTAGTAATGCCCGTCAACATGTAAGTAGTTCAATGCACGAGCTATCAACCAATATTTTACCTTCTTCGTGTGCATCATCAAGCCATTGCAGGTATAGATCCCTGCATCTTGAAGCTTCTTGACATCTCCAGCATTAATTCCATGAGAAGTCACTGCAAAGTACAATCATGCCAAACAACAATCGTCATTAGTCAGTATAAAACTAATATGGCACTAGAATGCCCTTGATATTTAAGACAATGTAATATGAATCAGATAAAGCACAGAAATGAATGGTAATGAAGGTATGTATACAAACTCAGAATAATTAATTACAGAAACACAATTTTTAGGTGTACGAGGAGATCGACATAATGAAAAGGTCGAGTCCAAAAGCTATGAAATTGAGGGGGGGGGGGGGGAGAAAAGGAAAAATAATAGTCATGCATCACATAATCATCACAGACATAGTAGCGATGGTAGGATTTCTCAAAACAAGCAGAGTTTGTCGTCGAAATTAGTCTCTTGATTTACTTGGCTACAATATTGCAAACCTCGAAAACTATTTTACTCCAATGACATTAGATAGTTAATAAAGACTACCGAAAACAAAAGTACTACGAGTACAAAATAGCCATAGCCCGTAGATATAGATTAGGACTAGGAGTTAATATCCACTCTTTGTCTAATTTTTATCTTAAACTGAACAGAAAATTAAGGTCGAAGCTGTATGTCAACCGGTAGCATACTGGAGTCAACTCTGAATCAAAACTTTAGTGGAAACGCTAACATATTAAAAGGAATGTTTCATGCTCAACATCACGGTAACATGCAGAAGATCAAGTACGTAACTACAATTCAATAGTTGTAATTAGTGCATCAAAATATAGTAGGAAACGGAATTCATCAAAACAAAACACTGAAGAGAAGTTTAAGCTGAGATTTCATCATTCTGCACGTTAATAGATGGCCAAATGCAATACGGAAAGGAGATTCACACTGAAAAAAGTTTACAGGAAATATGATGAGATTATGGAATTCAATTGAAGAAACCAGGCTCTGTCGAGACCCCATTGTTTCCTATAAAAGCCAAGCACACAACACATCTCATCATTCCTTATTGTTCGTCAGAAATTCAAAATGTTGCAAGAACAGAACATGTCAAAACCACATCACTAAGAGAATTTAACCAAAGATTTGCACCACTAAGCACAAAAAAGCAAGGAGAACATTGAAATTGGATTGGTTCTGCATAAACCTCTGGCCACTCATGCAAGTTGCAACAAACAACAACAACTCATCACGTGTGATTCGATCATTTTTAAAAAAATAAAAGGAATATCGAGCTTATCACAACTGAAAAATTAATCTGAGATGTTCAGCATTCGTCAAGTCTGAATCGTGATTACTTGCAATAGCGAACAGTAAACCGAAACCGAAATAAATTTTGAGAAAATAAATATTGTATAACAGCCAATCTGGGGGATCTAACCAGTCGTTTGTGATCAGTGCAGCGATGTGAAATCAGAAAAGGAAAACGCGAAGAGATACTTAAGCTGAGATTTCAGAGTTTGAACAGACATCGATTGAAACTAAAATAGCTTACAGAAACTACATATTTACAGTTCATCATTTGTGATTAATGCATCAAACACGTATTAGGAGACGAAATTGATCAAAAACGAAACAACGGAGGTGAATTCTAAGTTGATACATTTCATCAGTACTCGTGCTTGATCATAATAGAAGTGTGATAACGAAGAGGATGTTGAAATTTTGAAAAAAGTTCAATAGAAACTGTACGCTTATCGATCGCCTCGAACAAGTCGTCTTCATCGTCGATCTCTTCACGTTCCACGAGCTGCAACTGTTCTTCCGACCTGAAACAGAGAACGCACAATGAAATCGTAAGACATTTGTTGGATACAGCTCGTTATATCTATCTGTATAACCGAAGCCTGAAGCAGAGTACTGTAGTTTTGCGAAATCAAAACTTACTTGAATGCAAGCATTTTCGATTTTGTTGTAGAGAGAGAGAGAGAGAGATTTTTGGAGAGAGAGAATGGGAGGGGAGAACCGGAGAAGAGCCGAAGAGGAGGGAAAATGTGTGAAACGAGCTTTTGAGTTTGAATGTTGAGGAATGGGGTAATTTATAAAGGATGGAAACCGAATTGAAAAAACGTTTCTATTACCTGACTGGGGTGGGGTCCGCAGGTCCGGTGCTCATTTCCGTTCAAAGGACAGATTGTGTGATCGTTTTGTTCAAATAAGAGTAATTTTCAATAAACATTTAGAAGAAAATCATAATTATATCAAAATAATTCCGATGACACCAGTTGAATTAACAATTTTTTTCGAGTTCACTATTGCTCCATCCGCTCCCCTAAAGGGCAAAATTTGATGAGAGCCTAGGCTCTCGGTTTTAGCGCCCAATGCATATATATGTTATAACATATATGTGCATTGGGCGCTCCTAATAAAACAGAGCGTCTAGGCGCTCATCAGATTATCTGCCTAAAGAGTGTCATTTTTTGTTTTTTTTTTTTGTTAGTTAATTTTGTTAAATTTTGATCAATTTTTTATGAAAAGTGATTTATTATATTTGTGAAATTATAAAATTTATTATTAAAAATTTACTAAATATTCTTACAACGATTAAAATTTTAAAATTTAAAACACCAAGAAATATATGTTAGTGTAGTATTAGTTGGATGGCTATTTTAATTATACATCATATTATAAGGTCTATTGTATAACTTGGTACTTAAAATTCCTATTTATTTTATAGGGATTCTATATTAGATGAATGATAATACGAATCATCTCTCCCCTAAATTGTGTTGTTCGTTAGATTCATCCTAAAAAGTTCGTCAAGATCAAACACTTTTATAAATTTGGTAGAGCAGCAACGATTATTAATCAATTCGAAATCAAGAATTTTATTTTAAAACCCTAACTATGATTCCGAAAGTTGCTTCCAATAGTCGTGATATATTAGATCTTGACAGTTAATGGGTAAATACTCCAATAACAATACTTGATTAGAATTTACAATATTAGGCTTGCGGCTGAAATGCTCCCTTTTCATGTGATAAATATTTGGATGGTGTTGAATTCGACATTAATTAAAGATCAAATTGTCAGTTTATTGACTTGAGCCATTATTATTTATATCTCTTAATTATGCTGGCCTATTTATCTTGGACATATTTATTTTAATTAACCAGTGGTGTCTTGTCTATATACTAGGGGCCCTCGGGGCATATATCAGTATATCACATTAGCAAAGGGGATGGTGGATAGTGCTCAGCGCGGTAGTGTGCAGAGTTCAATTCCCCGCAAGGTGAAATTGACTCTGTTACAAGCGGGAGTGATCTAAGGATTAAGAGCCCTGGGCCTATTCGTTAGCTCTCCACCCTGGCTCCTGTGATGCACATCCTGCGATGTACCTCCATCATTTTAGCTCAGGGCAGAATCAGTGGAGGACTACCGAAGTTATAGTCTCAACCTTTTTTATCACATCTTTGAAATAAAATCCAGTTGGAAAAGGAAATCCAATTAGAGATAACATGACCGATCAACTCCACTTTTGACATATAGTCCATACATCCGTTTCTTTGGCGGGATTGGCACATTGGGCTGAGTCTCGAGCTTACTAGGGGAAAATGCCACCTGCTATGTAGGTGGAATTTGTGAATGTTTTAAAAAATAAATTACGATCACTTAATCTAAAATTTGTAAAATACTTTGGAAGAAGACTCTTCAAATTAGTCACCATCTTACAACTTGTCATGGCACAAACAAAAGCAGAAGTGCCCAAACATAAGCATAATAAGCGATTGTTGAAGAGCCGTGAAAAGTGACCACTGGATGCAAGATTAC
>JAOTQG010128244.1:0-10066 GCA_025631175.1 Iris virginica
TCATCACAAACGCCACTGCCTCCCTCTCCTCCCGCAGGCCTGCCTTCTTCAGCGCCTTCCACCTACACGATCCGCCACCATCTCCGCGGACTCCACCGACACATCACCACCTCTGCCTCAATCACCGTCTCCCTCCCTCTTTCTACTGTTTCCTTTCTAAAAACAAAATGGTATTGTTTTTAGATCTAATATCCGAAAAATATATTCATTAAGATCTACAATCTTTACAAAAAAATTCTATTTGTTTTTCTTTTTTCTAGTTCTTTTTTGGGATCTCAAAAGTTATTTTTCATTTTTTCTATTTTTTTCATTCTTCTTAGATCTATTGATTTTTGTTCTTTTTTCTGTTATGTAAAACAAAAATTCTCTATATGTTTTTTTTTTTTTTTCTATTCACACATTTGTTATTCTGGGTTTTGATTTGTATATATTTTTTCCATTTTCCATTATGACGAAGAATGTTGATTTCAAGTTGAAGAAGCCAAAGTTAGAAGTTCAAAATTTGATGTTGAAGAATGACACCTGAAGTTGAAGAAGATGAAAATCCTGAGTATATGCTTTTCTGGAGGCCATTTGTTGGCAGTCAGAATGTGTACTTTTGAAGTACATTTGTACCGATAGTATATATGGTTGGACGGCTGAGATTGTTTACAAAATTCACTGTTGTGGATGTCTTCTCAATGAACAGTAGACTGCTGTGATTTATAATATAGATGATGACTAACTGGTAGTGATAAGGCTAAAACGGAGTTACATTAAACTAAAATGGAGTTACATTAAAGTACAAAGGTTATGAAATTTCCTACTGAAAGTGGAATTAGATATGTACATTTTAGGTTTGAAAACTGATCGACTTCATTATCTTAACAAACAAATGAAGCTTCTTACCGAAAATAAAATTGGTAAAATATAAATAAATAAATAAATAAACAAAATTCATAGATGTACATGCAAGGTACTGATCTCACTTACAGTTCACCTAGGTGAATAAAGATAAACTGAAGTGTTGAAAAGCTAAAAAGGTTTCGCTCAAAGAAAAAGCAATCTGCTATTCGAATCCAAAAGTCAGTTGAATGCCTTTGAAGGTCCCTCAAAAAGGAAGGTGGGAGGCAAAGGGATTTTCATAAAATAACATTGCGAATGAAGATTCCTTCTGATCATTAATTGTTTTTCACGCAGTTAGCATCCATCTTTTGGCTGTTGCCAAGGTTGCTGATTAAGCATTTGAAATTGATAACTTAGAAGCAACAATCCACAATTGCAAACAAAAAGAAGAGGAGTATACCTCTCAACAGTTTCAGTAAATATTCTCAACTGAATTAATCTATCAATGGCCACTCGGTGTTTTGAAATTCCATCAGCCAGCACAGAGTCTTCCATAGATTTTGCAGTTACAGGGGCATCAATATACAACATTTGCAACACATACTTCTTTGCCAAAGGTGGTAAAGACCTGAGCACCAAAAAGATAAATATAAAATTAACATAACCATTGTCAAAAGATTCATAAAGAAACTAATAGTAGTTCATAAACTAGTGAAAAGATCGATACTGACTTCAAAAAAGAATATAAACTAACGATAATAGCAATACTGCCTATCATGGCTATCAAACTATACAATAGAATCTGTTGTCTCTACCTCCTCAGGCTCATTTGGAGAGTCCCACAATAATGTAGTCATCTTAAAGGCTTTTGGAAGGGGCATGGATACTAATTTGCTGTGGGAATGTGGGGTGTTTTGCTACCCCTTGGTGCATGTAGATTGAGAGAAAAACTCAAGAATTCACAAGGACTGGTTGATGTTTCTCAAATGCTTTGGGAATGAATCGTGTTTATGCCTTCTTTTATGGACCTCGGCAAGGGATGTCTTTAGAGAGTTCCCATTTAAGTTATGCAGCGAAATTGGTAAATTCTGGCATTCCAAGGGATCCAGCAAGAAACACTCATTCTTAGCTTGAAGCCTTGAGCTGAGATAAGTTTTGGCTTTTCGAGGGCAGGCTCTATTGCTACAGAGGCTTTTGAAACATCAGCAAAAACTTATAATCCAAATCAGTAACTTCACAGATCAATTTAATTTGGATGCCTAACCTCCGATTAGAATAAGAAATTCTAAGGTAAGTAGGTCGGAAGGCCAAGAGAGAAATTCAGTTCATTATTTGTTGTTTGTTTAAGAGGCCAAAACGTAGTGAAATGAACTATCCTAACTAGAAACCAATCAAATCATACAGATTGAACTAATGTAAGGAACTGATGGTGAAAAGTTTCGTGTTGATAGAAATGTCTTTCTTTCTTACATAGAAAAGAAAGATATTATTAAGAGGAAGCCTTTATGAAATCCAACAGAACCGACGTGTGGAATGGCTCAAGACAACACGAAGAAAATACCAGATCGCTGTTACATCCAACTTACAACTAACACATTATGCTATTCCTTGAAATCGAGCATCTTTATGGAACGTAATTCGCAACCATAAACTTGAATTTTACATGGAAACTTTGAGCAAAATGGAGGGAGTAAATTCGTATCTGTATAGCTAGTTATTCAAGTTTCCATTCAAGTATGGCACCAGCCCTAGAAATTTGCAATTCTTCCAAATGGAAACGAAAAAAGAAGAAAGAAAAATCTATAGGGAGGGGAAGGAGGGAGAACCTGAGAATGGCTTCGCAGATGAAGGCATTGTCGTATAGCTTGTCGAGCTTCAAGGAAGGCAGAGAGGCTACCATGTCCATGAAGTTCTTCGGTATTATCTTCACTTGCGGCATCTTTACTGAATTTAGGGTTTCTGAATTCCTGTGCTGCGATTCAAACAAAGTTAACGAAACTGAAAAGTAGAATGAGAATTATACTGAAATAACAAATTGCTCTCAAAATCGCAATCCTGCTGCGGTGGTAGTAACCGGAGAATTGGACTCTGTCGTTTTGGTTTGGGCGGCGAATGTTTGATCGGGGGCTCCTGGTTGTTAAATGACTATATTAACCTTGTTAAAATTATTTTGTGACCAAATTAGCCTTACCAACAATTATATACCCAAATCAAAACCCGCTCATTCTCATTTCGTTCTCAACTCGTTCCTCCCTCTTCATCCTCCATTGTCGATCGAAGGTATGAGCTCTCTCTCCTCTTTCCTCTTTCCTCTCTTTGCCAGCGAACCAAACGGCACCTAATTACTCTCGTATCCTTTATCTTCTAAAACCCTAACCCCCTAACGTGTAGTAGTTTCTTAAATTTGAACCTCATATCTGAATAATTTATGTCATCTATAATTAATCACAAAATTAAACGAGTTTTTCTGTTTTGCATGGCAGATTGTCAATATCTTCTCGTTGAATCTCCTTTAGAAGTTTTCTGATTATTCTTCTGAATAAACTTTCCAGAATTATCGAGCCTGACTTTAAAAAGTTTTGTTCGCTCCCATAAATTGTCCATTTCCCGTTGCAACTTTTGACAAGAATCCATCCCAGAAAGAGAGAGAAGAACTGAAGAGAAGAATGATACCACATCAATGGACGCCGCCGTGTGGAAATCAATGCACCCACAAATACGCTTCCCTTATGCAGATTCCCTGTAACCCTCCTCCTCGTCCGTTTTTTTTCTTTCTGTAAATTTGTTTACCGGTTTGCATTTTTGTAATTAGCATTTTTGATGATAGGCCTGCATAGACTTACTTTTTGCTGTATTTTGTTATAGCCGATATCTATAGCCTGACCAATTTTAATCCAAAAGTTCAATCTTTTGTATGCCCCAAAATTTTGATTTAACTGAACAGGTAGTTGATACTATAGTACTCCTATCTTATTTGGGTTATGTTAGAAATGCTGTTACTTTAGTTTCACCTGTTAAAATAATGTGTGCATAGGAAGGATGCCGTAGGAAAAGGTAGAGGGGAAGCAAATATATTATTATATATTATTGGGGTTAGTTCGCGTGTATGATTCCTTTTATTGTTCTCAACGAGAAAGTTTAATGCACGTGCTTGAGTGGTGACCACATGTTGCAAAACCAAGTCATAGTTCCCGATCTCTAGTACTAGAGTGTTTATTTACTCCCTGCCTTCCTACATGATGTGCATTTCTGTTTTTCACGAATTAAGGAAGTTGTCTTTTGATTGTACTCATGACTCATTGCAACTGCACACTGGAGCATGATGGTTGACAAATGTGAATTTGTAACTTTACTCAAAGACCACACTCATTATTGCCCGAGAATTTGAAGAAATACAACTCAATTTGAGACGGAGGGGATAGTACATGAAAGGGTGTCAATTTCAGCCTTTTTGGATAAGTAACAAATATTCGGGTGGAGTCAAAGAATCCTCTATTTGTTCCCTCTGAATTTTGAGTTGGTATCTGAAGAGAACTCTTAAGGGTGTCAATTTAAGTGCATCGTTTTTTTGTTTTGGAAGAATGCCTATGTTTATGAATGTACACTTTATTGATTAGGACATTGAGCATATTGACGTCAATCTTTTAGTGTGATGTTAAAGGTGATTTGGCTCTTGAATAAGAAAGTGTGAAGCCATAGAAGCGACTAACTAAACTGAAATGTAAACTACGCTAGTCCACCTATTAAATGATGAATGCGAGTAAAAGGCTTAGAAAGAGAGTGATGTAAAGAGCGAAAGCACGTTAGAGGTTAGGTCACTGTATCATTTAATAGTGTTGACATCATTTGATAGTGCTTGGGTATCCAAGATTTGTACCCAAGAAATACAATAGTATTACTTTTTCTCCTCAGAAAATAGATGCCTCAATGAAATATAAGGTACTTGGACTGGATAGAAGTTCCTGACATGAGTGATTCGGCAGTTTTTTCCCCTTAAATATCCACCCATTTTGTACATTATGATACAATATATGTAAGATCCTTCTGCATAGTCGGGAAAGTTGTTGCTTGGGAAGAAGCTTGAACTTTTTGGTAACATGTCTGCAATAATGGTCTTCTATGTATCGTTCCAAGTTTATTGGATGTTCCTTAAGGACTTGTCTATAGTATAAAAGAAAGTGATTGATGTGACACTTATCAATTGCTCTATTGTACACATTTTTCCTCCAAAATTTTAAATTATTTCCACATTTCACCCAATTCTTTCTATATTTACCCTTTTTTTTAACATTCCTCCCTCTAATTTTTTAATTTTTCGAATTTTTTTTCATATTCTACCAAATTCTTTTCATATTTTCTCAATTTTTTAAATTATACATTTAATAAAAAAATAAGGAACCCCATGTGCCCGTGCCCTCGGACGTGGGTATATCTAGTCTGTAACATAAAACAACTCATACTTTACAATTCACTGATGTGACACTAGGAACAGTAAAATCAACTTTTAATTTCAACCCTTACAATTTTTCGATCTCAACCATTTATTTTTAAACATCATTCTCTTAGTTATTCAATTCTCATTAGCCCCATTTTTCAATTGAAATCTTTTAAATATAACCAACTTTTGTACTTGCAAGCTTTTATAAATTTAATTATAACATTTTATTTTTATAAACTTAATTATGAAATTTAATTTTTATATTAATTAGAATGTTAATTGTTTTTAAGTTAATTTTTTTATTTCGAATGCCGTGCCCTTGACCACAGGCACGGGCACACACTGGTCTGCAATAAATGGTAAAAGTCATTTTGTAGAACTTTAACAACAACAAAACCTGGTAGAAGTTTAATATCGCGGGGAAATGTGTATTCCTTAAAATGAACAAAGTTGTTTGATATGTTTTGGACCTTTGGTGTCTTGATAAGTGATGTAAGTTGTGACTAGCATCGACACAGTTCAAGTGTCAGAATGAGCAAAAAGGTTCTAATGGAAAGTTCAAGGGAATATTGCACATGGTTCTAAGTTTAAGCATATTTGTTGTCCTAAGTGTAAGAAACATTTGTCTTTCGTTGTTCAAGACTTTTGAGTATTTTGTGCAAAGGAGAAAAGTCTGGATGAAGCAGATAGGATATGTTCGTGTATTCAATCCTCTACACAAGACATAATTTTCTTCGTTTTGTTTTTTCTTGTGCCACAAACGTAAATAATGGTAGCTGATTTATACATCTGTATATCCAGGTCATTTACACCAAAATGATGATCACGCAAATATTCTTGAAACTCTTTGAATCTTGTTTGCCTGATCGACACTTTGCATCAGTAATATGTCATAATATTACTCCATATGTTACCTTTTCTGTTACTTATACTTTGTTAAAGCTTTTTTCATATTTCATGAAATTATACGATTACATTTCTCCCTGCAGGGAGAGTATTTTGTAAGAAAGGGTGCAACGCCGATGGTGATACATGGGAAGAATGTGAGTACTACGCTGCTGTGATCATAACATTTCCTACTTGTTAACTTGTTTGATTATGATTTGCCTCTATTGTCGGACTTTGAAAGGAGATCAATTACTTGGTATTAGTTGTAGATTGTGGACCTATGCAGATTTAGCTGTTTCTATAAAGCTGTTGGGAAAAGCTTTTCATCTGATAGGCTTTGCATATCTAGTGTACATTATGGGATTGCTTACTGTCTTCTCATATTTGGAATATGATTAATAACATAGTAGATTTTGTCATGTGTATTTGTAATCTCGGTGTACGTGATTTCGATGTAGACTTGAGAAATACTTGCCAATTTAAAGTGTATCAAATCATCAAACTTACTATGATTTTACATTTTCAATATTTAGGCAGGTCATATACCTAATTTCGGGACAACGAGGTGTAAGACGCCTCATCTGTTTCCAATAGGTCACGGCTCTTTAAAGAAGAAAAAAAAAAGATATACCCAATTTTGGTTAATATGGAGTAGAAGATAGTGCTCCCCAGTGTAAAGTTATGTCACCAATTGGCTACAGTCATATGCTCGGAGATATGCAATAATTTCTTCTTGAATGTTTATCATGGCTCTCTTTCTTTCCTTGGTTTTTCATTAAAGTTTTATAGAAAGTAAGTATTCATGAAAGGTTATCCCTTGATTACCCATAGTATTTGAGTGTAATAAATTTGCTTTTGAAATGGCATTCATCTGGGAATGGATTTATTTGATAAATGATGTCCAGGCGTGGGAGAGTGTGAAGAAATATGTTACAAGGACCCAGTTTTGCAAGACAAGCAGTGGAGTGCTTACATTGATCGTTCTCCTGGCTCTGCAAGCTATTCAGAGGTTTTATTCCTTTCGACACGTGATCTTTCCATAAATATTTTCCGATTTGTTATCTAGCTGTTTGCATTGGGTAAAAACATTACCGTTTTGTTTCTCTACTTATGTTCTAATAATACTATGCTCTACCTTTCACTTTATTGTAATTTAGCATAATTTAGGCGTAGTTACCCCCTTGTACTACAATGTTTTGTGCTCCAATAAGGATATTTAAGTTGTGTCTGTCAACCATGTGTACCAAGTGTTTTACCTGAACTTACCCAACCTTCAACGATAGGTCATGAATTATAAGAAAATGACTAAAGTGAACCTAAAGCCTCTTATGCTCTTCTCAAACTCATTCCTGATAAATAAGAGTCCAAATCCCTTCTTCATCCAAACCCAACCACCTCCATAATAAGTTATATTCTCTCACGAATCCTCCTCATCCTTGTGATGGTAGAACTTAATGCCTTAACCACCTATCACGCGTGCAACCACCAACACCGCCCTCACCACAACCAGCCCCAGAAAAGAATTCCATGTGGTCCAACTTACCTCCCCAGAGAATGAATAATATGGCCATTGTTTTTTTTCTGAAGACCGGGTTGGGTTGTTCTGACGTACTAAAGAAGGTTTTTTCTTGCCGTCGTGTTCTCGTATTTACTAAACTGTAGTTATGCCCACCTGAAACAATTACAATGCAATATATAAGTGCTATACATAAAATGTGATAGTGAAAATGAAAGAAATTTGTGGAATTGTGGAAGCCGATTACTCATTTGCGCAATATCAGGGTGACCTCTAAATATTAGCAATTCAAGCCACAATTGTGGACTAACTTAGAAATGAAAAACGTATTTGCCTAAAAGTCTACAGATGTCCCATATTATCCAAGTACAAATGTACCATCGTCCAGTCCAGCATTCAGCATTGGATTCCATGACCATATAACTGTTTTGATGCTTGATGGGTTTTCACTTGAAGGACAATCAATCTAGTCCTGTAAAGTAACTTTCCTATGCAGAAAGAAGTATTCCTAATTAAAGCACTTGGTTAGTTATTTCAATCAATAATTAATTACCTGCCAAAAATCAATGAGCTAATGGATATGCATTCATACGTTATTATAACAAATGGATATGCAACCCAACAGTGAGCTAATGAACATATAGTTATCTGCAGTGAGAGAATACAAGTGTGGGTGCAATGACAAAACGGTCATCTGCAAGAAGTTTGAAGTTTAACAGTTGCTATAGAAGGATGGAGTATCCTTACATTACTGTGGGAAGAAAGTAATGATTCTTGATAACTCATAGCTTTGGAACAAATCCTGAAATCTATCTGCAGATCACACTTTAAGCACCAATACTGAAAGAAATTTAGGATTGATCTGTCTGTGGAAAAGATTTATGTTGGCTTCCTAAGGATATTTAATTAACATTAATTCATTAAAAAATGACTAGAGATGACAAACTAGCCCAAACGCGCGGTTCTTCACTTTGTTTTTATAGCTATGTAACTCTGACTAGTTATCTGATGAAAAATGATAATGCGATTTATAAACAGTGTCTCCCAACTTGGAACATTAGAGTTGGAATCTCAGAGAGTAATGTGAAACTTTATCCACCATTGAGTTCATATTCTTTCCATGTGAATGATATTTTATTCAGATACGTCTCTTTAGAACTATTTTGTTTAGATGGAAGAAGAGCAGAAAATCTTGCTATATCGGAGATGAGAAAAAACACAAAATAGAGTTCTTGTCAAACCTGTCCAGCTCTAATAGGATTAGTCTTACTATTTGGTTTTGTTCTAGTCAGAGAACTAAAAATATCATCGCTTTTTTGCCTGCAGGAATGCTTTCATGCTTGTGTAGCTGGATGTGGTTACAAGGTCAGTATAATTTTTTGTTAAGTTTTGGGTTTCAGTATGTCTCTTAATTTACTTGCAGGTCAATTCAGTAGTTTTCTGGTGACATTGACATTTGGCACAACTGTTTCTGATGATTGTAGTTTGATATTCCAATGGAAAAAGTTGATCAAGCTCACCCAAAGAGGCCGTGCAAGCCAGCACCAGCTCAAGTGAAACCGCCCCCACGTCCTACTGTCAAACCCACTCTACCACCTCCTCCTGGAACCAGTTTAGCAGCAGCAGATGTACCCAGCACCTCTGCATAATGAAGGCGTTAGTGCTATTATTATAGAATACATACAACAACACATCAATTTTTGCCCGCTACATTAATTGCAAGTTAAGGAACATGCCTGACTAGCCAAGGCACATCCCAGATAGGTAGCATTTGCCGCAACCTTACTTGAACTAAAGGCCTTGAGTTGCTCCTATGAATTTTAATCCTTCTTCCCCCCTCTTCGAAGAGATGTCTTTGTCATTGGTCTCTTTTAGATGATTATTTGAATCTAATCGTGGATTTATTTTCATCGACAGATGGCAAATGACTTGTCAACAAGCAATGTTTCTAGCTTTTGCATCTTTGTTTTATGTTTTCTTTTTGTTATTTCTTTTTGTTATTTAAGTGGCAATTTTGCTGATATTGCTTCCTAGTTTACAAGAACATGAGAATAGTACTCTTTTCGTCCCAGAATGAGTGATGTTTTTTATCAAGAACAAGAAAATGTCACTCATGGGACGTGGACGGAAGGAGTAGGAGATTTTACACAAATGCACTCAGTAGAGATGCTACCCAATGATATTAGATTTTTAGTTTGTCACTCAATCCTCTTGGATAAAAATAGTTTTTAATTTATTTATAAATGATATATTATTTTAAAATGTTTGAAAATTGAGTTAGGCTTAGATCACAAATCCAACTTGGTGTCATATGAGAATACGGAGAATACGGAGAATATTCGATCACATATCAAATATCACACCCAAATATCACATATATCACACTCCTTTAATTTTAC
>JAOTQG010128255.1:0-10064 GCA_025631175.1 Iris virginica
CAGGCCATCCTTTGTCGTGATTCCAATAAGGAGGGGCTTGCCCGTTGGGCTTTTCCCTTCATTAGTATTGGGCCTAGAGCTTGGGCTTCGGCCCATCATATCCATTATTATATTATATTTTTAAAAAATAATTATCCACTTTTCTATTTAAAATTAAAAAAAGTAATTTATATTCATAAATACTATTTAAACTTACTTTTCATTTGATTATATCTACGCATTTTTTAAAAATATTCTGTAAATAAATGGAGAATAATTTAATTAAAATGAAAATGGAGGGAGCATTAATCATTGGAGTATTTTGGAGCGGAGAGAGCTCTATTTAAGAATATTAGGATGTGTTATCTTTTTTTATTTGCATTTTTAATTTTTCTTTCTCATTAGCTTCACAAATTTTATATTTATTTTTATTATTTTTTTTTAATCATTACAAAAATTCAAAATTAAATTAAAAAATTACTCCTCCAAACGCACCCTTAAATTATTTTGTAAAATGAAATATTGTTAATAGTAACTTTTCATATTCTTGAGATTTTCTTCGAATTAGTAAAAGTCAGTTTGGAGGGGAAAATCGAGCGGTTCATTGCCGACTACTGCAACGATTCCGAGAGGTAGCTTTGCTTCTTCTGCCGGGGCTGCTTCGATGGACGCAAGCCAATTACTGAGGCGAACAGAAACCTAATTAGGTTTTACATCTCGGTGAAGGCTAAAGTTTTACATCTCCGTGAACGCCAATTCTGGGGTTTGAACAGAAACCCTTCCCTGTACCTTTCTACTGTACACAAAAATGGCGTCCGCGTCTTCTACTACGAAATTGCTTATACTCAGAAGACTCTCAAGAGCAGCTTTCTCTACTTCCTCTTCAGTACGCTTCTTGACATCTTCTCCTCCTCGTCCTCTGTACCTACTAGAAGCTCCCGACCGTTCTAGTCATGTACACTCTCCTCTCTCCTACTACTACCCTTCTAGAAACTTCTTCTTCTCCTCCTCCTCCTCTCCCCCTTTAAATCTTGACGAAGAATTGTCTCAAGGCCCTGCCCCTATCGATTACAGGTGACTTATTATTTCCCCTACATTCTCTTTTTGGAAATTTTCTAATTTAGCCTCTCTTCTATTTTTGTTTTTAACAAACCTATTGTCTCCAGCAATCAAGCATAATTTGATTTTTTTAAAAAAAATGAATTCAATGTGGTATGTTTTGCTAGTCTAGTTGTTCTTGATTAAACTTTGATGTTAGTTTTCTGTGTTGTTGATTACTCCCTTCAGTCCACATAGAAAGTTTGGTTTTGATCTCTTATTGGAGGGGGCGGTCAATGTATGCACGTTGAATGGTGATTCGGTGTGTGTAGCTATTTACTTCCTATCAAAGGTTTATACTTCTTTACAGGAGTACAGGACAGTGTAACCAGTATTTCTAGTGATAAAAACAATTCAGTTTAGAGATCAAAATAATACTTCTTGTAAAATAAATTACAGGAAGATTACCATGAACTACGTTTGTAATCTTGAAAGAGCGGAAAGTCTTAAAAATGTTGATCTTTATGGGTTGTTTCCCTCTCTTTCGCTCAAAGAGTTTAGTTGTTACTTTTTTTTGGACAGCTGGAAGACTTTTGTGATTGCTGTTTCACTTGCATACATTTACTTCTAGAGAAAATTTGGGGTGTTTGGACCAATTTTTTTTAACAGAATATTTATACGAGGGCGGCAAAGAGGAAAAATGGTGGGATCTCAGAGAAAGTGAAAAATGAGAAAACTAAAACAAGGACTGCATATTCTACTTGGAAACTACATCAAGATTACTACCAAGTACCAACCCTGTGAATATGACCCTCTCAGACGAGAGGAAGCATTCGTGGCAATTATTGTGTAATAATTCATGGGAAAAAAAGTAATCTTAGCATTTGGCTTAAGAAATTTCCTCTCCCCCCTCCATTTGCTTCTTCATGTTTGTGCCTTCTCTCAGTTTAATTTGTGAGACAAATTGATTCAGTTAATAATTATTGTTTATTTAGTTCTGTACTGCAGGAGGATGAATTTCATAGGCTGGCTGATTCAACAATTCAGGAACTGTTAGAGAAGATAGAGGTAATTATTCTCGATGAGATAAATTGATTCAGTTAATAATTAATGTTTATTTTTTTGTTAAGGATTAGGAATGTAAGCTCCTACTTACTGTGGTTGAACATTGTTAGAATGTAGCTTTTCCTGGCATGATAAAGTTTGTGCAAGTTGTCAATTAATTGCCAATGCAATACTGGAAAGTACAACATGGTGGCAATTAACAACTGCAGGTACTCAGCATACACATAGGAGGACATTAATTTCTGGGCTATGAACACTCTTGAAGGGATATAAATCATCTATAGATTGAATAGAGATTACAAGGACTCTTCTCTCTTGCCAAGCCAAGGTAAGCCAAGTAGACTTCATTTTCTGTCCTTCACAAGGGCAAAATCAGGCTTTTGTTCTCAAGTGGCTAGATCTAGCTCTTGTCAAAGTAGCTACATGTGGGTGACAGCTAATGTCTATCTTGTTCCGCTGCTGAAAAGCATGTGCGTGCCCTTCTTGCTACTTTTTGTTGCCATTCCTAATCTTTCGGTCAGCCACCCCATGCTAACACCTTAGGGTACCACTTCACACGAGTAACACTCAGCTTTGGTGGAGGCACTAGGGCCATGGCTTTATGAGTCTTTTTATCCAAATTGTCTGGATTAAGCATGATGTCCAGTCACAAATAGTTCCTCCAATCCATGCATAGCCATAGTTATTAAAGGTGTGCCTAGGCGCTAGGTGCAACGGGGCGCAGGTTTGGGGCCTAGGGTTGTATAGGTGAGGCCCCGTTTCAAAGGCGAGGCGCCCTAGCCGCATGGGCCCGCAATTAACGAATCTCGAGTGTTTTTTAAAGTCGATAAATAGCGCAGCAGCAGCGACTCTGTAAACTTACGACCTAAAAGGCGAAAACTTACCAGTAGCAGTGAAGCAGCCAAGGAAAACACTCTACCAGCAGCAGCGACGGGTAGGCGACCACCATCGACGGCCGGCGAGCTTCTGGCGAGCCTCTGGCGACCTCCGACGACCCTCTACAGCTCAAGTTGGTCTTCCTTTATTTTTCTTTTCTTTTTCCTACTTCTTTCTTCTTTTCTACCCCCTTCTCTGTCTTTCTCTGTTCTTTTGGGGTCAATTATAACTCTTTTTTCTTTTTCCTACCGTGTTTGTTTTAATCGGCCCTTTTGATGGTGAGTCGGACCAGTCGGTGATGTTAAAGACAGAACACAGCTGTTTTTTTATTACCTTTTCTTTTTTTTTCTTTTTGTCCCTGTTCTTTCTCCCTTTACACTTTCATCCCCTATATATATCTTTTTAAATTCACAGCCTGTTTTCCCAGTTATTTTGTACTATTGTTCTCAATATGTATATATATATATATAAGTTTTTAGTAACTTTTAAAACATTTTTGCTTAGTCACGCGGGCGCCCGCCCGCCTTGCGCCTAGGTCCTGGGCACACCTTTTGCGCTTGCGCCTTTAATTACTATGTGCATAGCTATTATTAAGGTCTCTCCGGATCAGAAAAGCACTTGCAGTGCTGTATAATCTGCATATGACTAGAATTCTTATATTGTAGGACTCAGTATAATTCCTATCAGATGTCCGCATGTCTTAAATACATCTGGTTACTCATCACTGGTCTTGCTGTTGTTGCCTTCAATGGCTGAAGCACTAACCAAACCTACTGCAGCTTGCTAGTGATGTATAAGAAGAATGGTGAAGTCAATGCTTTGTGGAGGGCTCAATATGTAAGGAGGTGGAGACAATGTTACATGGACTTGGGTGCTAGTGTTTTCCTAGAAGTCATTGATGTGAGATTTTCAATAGAGAAAAGATACGTGCAAGAGAACGCGGTCAATCAAGTAATAAAGTGATTTAGTAAAGGTCGATCCCACGAGGACGACTGAATTCATTCTCTAAGTACTGGATAATTGAATTCGATTTTAATCTAAGTAATTGGATTATAGCGAAGGTTTGTAAAGTAGTACTAAACTAATATCGTTAATCAAATTCCGAGGTTGTCAATCTCAAAATCCTACTAACGACACAAAAGAAATAAATTGCAAAGGTGAATGTCGAATCAAGATTGTCAATCTCAATTCCACAATTCACCAAAACGAAACGAAATAATTAAATAGCAATTAAACTACACACGCAAATCTTGGGTTGTCAATCTTCGATTTGCGCAATTAACAAACTATTAACGAAACGAGATAACAACTAAGATTCAAGACTTGGGGTTGTCAATCCCAAGTCAAGAACACACAACGGAATCAAGCATACGAAACGTAAGAACAATTGTGGGATGTACTTACGAAACAAAGGTTGTGAATCTTTGTGCTTGCAAAACTCCAATTGCTAATTGCTAATCTCTTGGAAGTAAAGAACACTGAATAATACTCTAAGAATCTCCCGGAATACAAGTCTAAAAGTGCTGGCAAATAATAAGAGGCAAGAGAGAAACCCTAATGGTTCTCTCTTCCTTAAATAGTTAGGAAAATAAAATCTCTAAATTGTTTCTAAAATAGAAATACATATTAATTAATTAAAACTTATTCTCTGATGTGGCTTGAAGTCTTCATATGCCAATAAGCATCTCTGGGCCGGACTTGAAGTATCCAAGTAGGAATAGGATTGCAAATTTGGCAATTTTCCAAAACAGCCACGGGCAAGTGAATGAACGCTGCAGCGCTGGGTTGGGCGCCCCAGAGCCGCGACCTTTTTCAACATTTTCCAGATTTGACAGTTTAGCCCCTGAACTTCCTACTTTCAGCATATGTGCACTTAAACCCCTGCAAATGCCAAAAACACCAAGAAACACCTATCAAATCATAATAAAACGCTCGACACTAGCTCATTTAAGTATGAAAAAGAGTACTAAATAAGTATATAAAACATACTTATCAGTCATTTTCGTGGAAACCATGAATTTTAGGATTTATGGACTCATGTGCAAACTGATTGAACAGGGTGCGAGTTCTTTGGCACAGGTTATGCCTGTATACTTGATACTCTGTGTGCTCCGTTTTAGTTGTACATAGTTCATGCTGCGTCACAAACTCTCTTTTAGGGTAGTTGAGAGTTTGTGATGAAGCGGAGTATATGGTTCGATCAGCCATTGGTAATTTTGATCCATAGAACTAGCCAAGGAGGTTGGGCTTTTCTCACACACAAGCTGGAAGAAGAAATATTTATTGATTAAAAGAATAACTTAGCCCTAAGAGAAGAAGTCACTTAAATACGTACAAAACAACCCTGAAAGTTAAAAAAAAAAAAAATCAATAAAATGCTAGAAAATTTGGAAATAAATTAAACCATCCTGAGGGCCTGGTACGTTGCATCTTGCGTGCCCATGCCAAATTCTCTGGTGGCCTATGTTTGTGGGGCACAACATGTTCCTAATGGCACACTTGTACATGAATCTTGACCATCTGAAGCCCAAATTTTGTACACTTGACACATTATGCCAAGGTATGGCGTGATGGTGCACCTAATGGGTTCCATGAGTCGTCCACACTTAAGAAAAAACTGTCCTCGGGTTTGTACCGGAAATCTAGAAACGGTCATGCCAAACAAAAAGGTACTTGGTATAAGACAAATCTTAGGACATCCCTAACGCAAGTCTGAAGGGGGTCTTGAGGAGAGTCTCAAGACTCTCTTCTCCGGACTTTGCCATTGGGGTAACCCATTTTGGGGGAAAGTCTGAGAGCTCGTCTCTCAAATTTCGGACTGGATGCCAAGACTCCCACCACATTTCATCCAATAAAAACCAACCACGTGTAACCAGCAAATAATTTCTAAATGAACAAATATAATTAATTATTTTGTAAAAAAAAAAATTGGGAAGGAACAATAATGTTGCTACTTCGTCTTCTTCATCACCTCACCATCACCACCATGGTCAAGCTTCCAAATCCAACTCAAAATCAAAACAATGAAATCGAAATTAAAATACCCAAATCCAAGATTAAACACCAAAAAAAGAAAAAAAACTGAGAGAGAGAAGAGAATAGAGAAAGAAATCAGTGAGAGTAGAGACAGAGACAGAGGGTGCGAGAGAAAGAACAAGCGATATGTGAGAGAGAGATCCCTATCGTCGCCGGTCCTCGCCGATCGAACCAATCACTAGTCTGATTCAATTGTTCAATTTTTAGGGCAAACAAAATTGAGAGAGGGGGAGAGCTTCGGTGAGAGGAGAAAGAAAATTGAAGAGATGAGAAGCAATTTTGATCGAACAGAGAAAGGAGAGTTCTGGAAGGGAGATTTTTGAGAGAGAGAACGGATAGACGAGTGTGAACGACTCTTTGGGCCAAAAGGCCTATAAATGTGTGTTTACTTTATTTTATGTAATTTATGTGTATTTACTTATATAATTTTAATAAATAATATTTTATGTTGTATTTTTTATTTTTTAATTATATTTATAAATAAATTTTGAAGAAAAATCAATTTATAATATAATTATATATTAGATAATTGATTTAATGTAAATAAAGTTGATGGAATAAAAGATAGTAAAATGCTGATGTGGCAAAGTCTGAAAGAGTCTGAGAATTGTGGTACTTTTTCTGAAAATCTAGAGAAGAGTCCGAGGTAGTGGAATGCTGAACTGGTAGAGTCTAAGAGAGTCTAAGGGTTGCGGATGCCCTTATCATGGCCTTGAAAACATTTCTTGCGAGGGCTTGGAAGTTGCAACACCCTTATTTCTTCTTTGATGTATTTGCATGATTCAGCAAGCTGCAGGCAAAAAATCAAAACAATCGGTCAAACCCGTGTAGTCAGTTGTCTTGCATATTGTAAATCTTCTAAGATCCTCACGCTCTTGGCTAATCACAATTGGATTGACTAAACTAATTGTCTCAAATAAATTCGCATTTCCAATACAAAATATCAAGATTTGAATTGATTCATCAAACAAATTTGCAATTTCAAGATCATCTTTATTTCATGATAAATTGATTCTTGTTATCCACTTGCTCTAAAGGTAACTCCTTATATTTTCGTGCAAACTCCCCAAAACACTCTCCAACAGATTTGTTTATTTATCCAACTTATGGTAGTTATCAACTGGCTTGTTGGTGTTGGAAGATATTACTTGGGTTGTACTTCCACATCAAAGAATTCAGCTAAATAGTATCACTTAAATCTTTCGATTTACTCAAGTCTGCTTTGGCTTGGGTCGGGGGAGTGCATGGGTGGTTCACCATACCTCCTACAATCTCTCCTTCTTGAGGCCCTGCCGTTTCCCAAGGTTGACACCAATATGCAAATTCTGCAATACCTCCATAAGCCTCGCATGAATAGTCGCTGGAATGGGGCCATGCTTGGCCTTATGCGCCCTCTCCTATGCAGTGACTCTTTCCATTCTCTCCATGGTTGCAACAAAAGTATCAGTCTGATCGTTTCTGTTGTTTCCCTCCATACCTTCTTTGATGCAGCGATTATAACCAATAGTTGATTACAGACACTTTCCATGAATAATTCCTTTTGATAGAACTAGCCACAGAGGCTACGATTTAGTCACAAGGTGAGAAGATGTGTCCATCTTGAAAACGGTAAGTTAACCCTGACTAATGAAATTGGGAACAAGACATTTGGATACGTCCAAAAACAATCCTGCAGAAAATACAAAAACTAATGAAAATACTACACGCTGCGGGCACTGGTGTTGCACTGTGGCATGCCCATGCCCATACTCTCGGGTGACCTGTTTCTCAGGCACGTATTCCCTTGTGACACGCCTGTGTTTGAATGTCAACCATCTGTAGCCCGAGTTTGTACACCCTGCTTGTTGTGCCCAGGTATGGCAAGACCGTGCCCCTTGCGCGCTGCATGAGCTTGATGCTGATTATTTTTAATCTGTGAATAACTTGACTCAAATATGGAGCTTTGAGTGTCCGTTTACAGCATGAAGAAACTGCCTGGATCCCACGCCAATGGCAACAGTGCCATTTTACACATAGGTATTTCAAGATCCTGAACTTGAAAGCGCAGCTATGGCAAAATCATCCCACTGATATTGCTCGGATCCATAGTTATTAAAGGCGAAAGGTGCATCAAAGCGCAAAAGATCTTTGGAGCCTTTGGCACGAGGCGCAAGAAAAGGCATGGGCTTCACGCAAGTGAGGCACATAGTTTAAATCGATTAAAATTCAGTCACAAAGAAACATATTTTTTAGGATATCTGGAGAGTGATACGATCTTATAATTACCTTTTTCAAATTAACATGTTTCACCGACTAATTACCAAATCTTGCTTGCATAGCATGTACGCTAGAAACAAACATTTCTAAATGGGCAATAAGGCACTTTCAAGAGGCACGCCTTAAGCAAGGCAAAGCGCAAGAGTGAGCTTCATGTGAGCCTCATGGCTTTGGAGGCGCGCTTTTAACAGCTATGCTTGGATCATTATATGCTTCACCTCAGCTAGCGTTAGTGTTTACCATCATGTCCTTGTAAGGGCTTAAGTTGACTAGACTTCCCTTTAACAAGAACAAATTTCCTTTTTGGTCCTAGATGAAAGTAATCCAAGCTGGTACCTTCCGTGGTTCGTCAGTCAAACACCACCACCCCCGGCAAATAAAAAGAGGAAGATTTGAATATTTGCTCAAATATGGAGCATGTCACTCGTTCATTGATGTTCTCCTGAGTCACGGCTGAAAACTCTGTGACACAATTCGATTAGACATGTATCTGTTTGATCACCTGATTTTTTTTTTTTTAATATTCTTGCATGAAATGATTGAAACATGAGTTGAAAACTTGAAATATTTTGAAGGAATTTGCACACTTCAATTGCTTTGATGTAATTAACTTGAGATTATGATGTTGCGAAGGTGATGAGCTTACTAGGGTAATACATATAAGCCAAGGAGATGCTATTTTTAAGTTTTCAAGTGGAGGAGGTGAAAAGCATTATGATCATGGTTTATCCATCTCTTACAGGAATATGGTGACACTGTGGATATCGATGGTTTTGACATAGACTATGGGGTAGGAACTAAATTCTGTGTAATTGGTTAACTCATATTTTGGTACTGAATTAGTTCTAATATGTACTCCACTTGCTTTTTCCAGAACCAAGTTTTAACTGTGAAGTTTGGTAGCTTGGGAACCTATGTGCTGAACAAACAAACACCAAATAGACAGATTTGGATGTCTTCACCTATGAGGTAGTAATTTCTTGCAAACTGCAAATTTTTCTTAACCACATCAGTTTTTAAAATCTATTGTGCATTTGTATATGGATACTTCATGTAAATATACACATATAGGAGTGCTTTGTTATTGGCATTTGTTTCTCATAGAATATTGAGGCTGCATTACTTTTTGTTCACTCGATTGTAGTTGCATGTGTCATTTTATTTTCCAGATTATTGCAGCAATTCAGCCCCCAAAAGTAACGACCATCGTTCCTTCTGATGGAGGCAACAATGGATTTTGAGTACTTTTTATTACATTTTTTTTGAATATATGTGCCCTACTGTATAAAGGAAAAAGTATGCAGTAGTTTTCATTCATTTGTAAGAACAATAGAACACTATATACATCATGTTTCATTGGTAGTATCAGGATCCTGATATTGGAATAGATATGCTAGAAACATTTTGAACAAATTGATATCTCTAGTTGTGGTTCTTTTAGTTGAAATTATCTTTGTGCAGAATTGCCCAGGCGTTGATGAATTGATCCACAAACCTGAAATACCACGATGTGATTTATTGTAAACATTGTTAGTCATTGCTGCGTGTTGATGCTGGAGGTGGTTGTAGTCCATCAATATAGGTGTTGTTTGAGAACAAGAGAGACAGAACGAGAGAAAGATTGCAGGAAGCCCTAACCCTTAACTGGTCAGGCATAATACGTATATAGGTTTGTGAATAGATAAGTTACATCCAGACCCCGCAACATATACTCATGAACTAAAATGACCCTAACTACTTCCAAGTATCTCTAACTAGGGATGGCAACGGGGCGGGTTAGGGGCGGGTATCTCTCAAACCGGACCCGCCCCGAC
>JAOTQG010128266.1:0-10062 GCA_025631175.1 Iris virginica
ACATACCCACAAAAACAAACCCCCACACCTGACATAATTCCTTCCCCTTTCCCTCTCTGCCAGTTGTGTTTTTTTTTTAATTTTGTACCATAATTACTGTTATGGTTGTCCACGTCGGTGAATAGTGAACTGAGCTAAATTATATAATAGATAATCGTAATTACAATTCCGTTCGATGCCATCTGAACTCTCATTGTAAAAAATCGTGTAAAATTGACACGAAATTGAATGATTTTCCCAGAAGTAGCAGAGGAATATGTTTGTTCATCAAGGAGTTATTGATAACTAACAATGTGCAGCAAAGTAGTAGTAACTTATGTATACTAAATAATTTTCAGAAGCCTAAATCATTGAAACTAAAACTAGTAACTAGTCCAAGTGTAAAGGTGTTCATGCAATTCCCCAAAGATGAATGATCTGTCTATCTGCAACCTTTATGTGTATTATTATTGTTGATGGGGAGACTTGGACCCCGGAGAGAACTCATCTCGGCATGGGTTTGTTCTCCAAAAATGATCTGAAAAGAATGAAAGCTTGTCGAGGGCGATGGAGTGGAACCTCATGTCCAGCTCCGGTTACTGTTACCAAAGTCAGCCCTTTGTATACTTGGCTCCACCCTCCAACCTATATGTCACAAAGGAGGAAGAGGAAGCAAGATGGTTAGGTGACTTTGCATATCCCTTCCAGTTACAAGTATAGGATTAGTACAAATACAACAATGAATAAACTCAGAGGGGATCCTAATGATAGGAATAACTTATCTAATAACCTAACCTACCCACAATCATTGTTTGTAAATACAGTTCTCTTTCAAAGACCAAGAACTAATATTTACATTAAAAGCCAATGCCTTTATACGACTTACCTTTCCATTGTCATTCCATGGATACCAATTAGTCAATGTTGGAAGCTTCAAAGCATCAATGGAGTACCGGGTTGCAGTAAGAGGAACAACTGAATCGGTATCACCACTGTAACAGAAATTATTGTAAGGAATAATCAGATATAAGTTCTTCACTCCAAACAGAAGGAGAGACTGGAGTGACATAAGAAACTTGACTAGTATCAGAAAATGCAATATTATCGACTGAAACAAAGACAACAAACGGTGAAATTTCACCGAGTACCAATTTCCATTGGATTACCCAATTATGTGTTCTTCACATAAATATCACCTGGATTCCCCAATTATGTCTGCAGTGTGCTCCACATATTGTTTTCATATACCCAAAAGTATACCCTCTATGTTCATTTAAATTATTTTCTTTAATTAATATTGGTCAACCATTTCAAAACTCTATCGGGACTCAATCAAGTGTTTCCTCCTGCATTATGCAAAAACATAAATGGGGATCTGGACCATGGATCGGGTGCTAATGTGCTGTACCTGAATACCCATATCCTGAGCCCAGCAGCTATAAGTTCTTGATAGATGGGAAGCATAGATAGTGGTGAATCTGTCCAGTGCTCCCCAATGACATCACTGCAAGCATTCATGAAACACCAAGGACGTTATTGCAAAGCAAACATTCCAAGAATAAAGATAAAGACCCTTCCAAATATGATCTCCACCTGCATGTTTTCCATGGATAGGAAAGCTTTGTTATGTTGGCATGGAATGCCTTCTGAACTTCCGGGATATTGAAGTACTTTTCTGAATATCTCTCTGTGCACGGATCATAAGCTCTGGTCATCCATGGCTAAAATTATGTAGCAGAGTTAGTACACATGATAACTTTTTATCATAAACAGATACACTTAAAAGTGTTTTCTGAAAGGTGGAAATGTAAAATTTCATTGTCTAAAAAAAAGAAGGGGGGGGGGGGGGAGAAGAAAGAAAATTGATAAAAGTCTCCAATATCAAGTCTTTACTCTCTACTATGTTTGACAAGATCCAAATCTACTGCCATACTGGCAGTTCTATGTTTACTCGTTAGGTCTTCCCATCTTATGTTTCTAAGTCAACTGAAAAAAAGCAACCATACTGTCTTCAATCACACTTTATCCACCAAAGATGCAATACTTCGATTAAACATGATAACCGACTAAAGGAGTTCTGTTTTTTTTTTGCCTATGATGACTGCTATTACGAAACTGCCGAAAGGCAACTTCTAAAGTAAATTGGCATTTGGAAAAAAGGAGTGATGTTCAGAGATGGAAACTCAAACATTCGACTGTTCTTGGAGAAAATGTAACAGTGAATGAAAGAATGTACCTACTGGAGTTTTCTGAAGCTTGTTCTTTCTAAACATGTAACTCAAATAGCTTACAGCAACATGATGTATCGTTAACACACAATAGTTATTTAACTTGTTTATGCTTGGTACTAGAAATAAATACTACGGAGTAAGTACTAAATTCTGATGAACGTTTCATTTCATTTGCATTTTCTTGTACACTGACTTTCCTCGTGTGGATTTATCGGCTTTTCTTCATTTTAATATGTTTTATCTTACAGATAAGTTTACGCATGCCTTCCCAAATTTTCATTACAGCTTAAAAGCTCCTGAAACCTTTTCACTTCTGTAACAACTTAAAGTACTCAACGATAAACCAAATGATCAATGGTTGTGTGAATAGGATAGGAGGCAAGCATCTTCTATTAGAAGTTGGGTTGTAATTTCTGGTCGTCCTAACCCTAAGGAACATACTTTTACTCAAAATGGTCAAACGGTTGCATCGAGGAAAGAAGGAAAACTGAGACAAAAGAAAGAAGTGATTTTCTGGAAATGCGGAAAGCCACTTCTAACGGTATGTATTAATTGCAGCATGGCACGCATCAAAAGTGCACGCTGGAATTTTTAGCAGCTTTTCACAAAACTCTATGCGACTGTAAGAACCAAAACATGCTAACAGAGTAAAGTGGGCAACAATAGGAGGTTTGTTAGCATGCTGCCATCACACCAGTGGTCAACGATGGATATGGTCTAATAAGAATATCGCAGAAATCGCAATTCTATTTCATAACTTATAATCAGATTTTGTTCTTTATTGAAGAGATTTTGATCGTCAGAATCATAGCCAACCTAAGCATTTTTGGATTAAAGAGTCTTATAGTTATTTCAATCCACCTGCCCTGTCAGTATCTTCAGAAGGTTCAATTGACACTTACGTAATGACCTCTTAAGTTGCGCTTCAGAGCCGAGGTGTTATTGCAAGGACGTGTATAGATGCTATAGGGATCAATATTTCCCTGCTCCACTATTGCAATATTCAAAGCCTTCGTGCACTCAATGGAAGGATGCTCAGAGGATCCAGTGTCGCAGGCTGCTTGAAGATACTTATAAGTAGAATCTGAAATCAACCCATGGTTCCACCAGTACTCAAATGTGCCAACATAATCATTGTAATCATCAGTGACAGCATTCCCCACCTAAAAAAATATATTGGAAAAATGATCAAAAAAGGGTAACTGAATAGCTCACACTGATAAAAATTAGAATGCATTAAGTTAAAAATTATGATCAATCGTACCAAGAATCCTTTGAAATTAATAATTGGATTTTTTATTCCTTTGTTCCTTTGGTACACAATTTGAGACAACTGAGGGACATAATGACCTGATACAAATGAATTAATCTATGTTAGAACCAATATAGTATATATTGAACAAGAAATTCAAAAAGAGATGCAACGAGTCAACGACCTGCATAACTTTCTCCAGCAATGTAAAAATCTCTTTGCTTGTACTGAGGAAACCTTTCAAACCACCCGAGAAGAAATGTGTATGCATCTTCAGCTAAATATTCATAATGCCCAGGACCCAAAAACATCTAGAGAAGTCAGAATTGACAAAGTTTAAGCTATAACAAAACAAACTACAGAAGCAACACATACTCATACTCATCCTACGAGCACAAACATGAGAGCAAGAAAACAGTGTTAAGTAAAACGTGAGGTGAATTACCTGTTCGCTTATCACCTCCAGTATACAAATCTGACGAAGTGTTTGTATATGAAAAGCCAACACCTGCAGGTGATTCAAGGAAAAGCAAATTTGCCACTGCCAACGCATAAAGAAATTGGACATCAGCATATACATATAATATAAATCAAAAGGTACAATTCTCAAAAGAAACTCAAAGAAAGAGTGCTCTAGTTAAGTACGTACACTTGTTCCAAGAGTATGGGTTCATGAAAAGCGTCTTCCCATCCGAATTCATACGGAAAGGACCGATCTCTTCAGCAGCTCCATACGCCACAGAAGAACAGCCAGGTCCTCCATTGAGCCACAGCACAAGTGGCCTTGACTCAGGACCCCGAGATTCCGGGGACTCAACCAGCCAGTAAAACAATGCTCTCCCAGCCTGCTGATTTGAAGTAACATAACCAGAGTAATGGGAAAATCCAACATCGGGTGGCTGCCCAGGCAGCTTCACAATTCTATCCTTTTCTTGATCTACTGTATGCAATGAATAACAATTGCCCACATAAATATACACCAAACACAGAACAAACAAGAAAGAATAATTTCCCATGATCCCAAAAGGATTTCTGGGTTTTTTCAATAGATTCTATTCTCTACACCTCAAAACCATGATGAGCCTGGCACATGAAAATGAACGGAACGTGAAGATGAGCCAATCAATGAAAATACTAAACTGAGTGACAACTCTTTTAGAACAGATCCCAAGATATTTGTTTTATGGTAATGTGGTAAGTAAGCTATCTACATTTTTGCTTAAATAGTGAGACAAGCACATTAAAGGAAAAAAGAAAGCGGTGCACAGAATGAAAATGACCTTATGATACAATCCGTCAGCAAAATACAAAAACAGCTAATACCCACATAAATTAATCACTAAAAAATCATGGCTTTAGCAGTAATTAGTTAGCAAATGCCAAATTCGTGATAGTTTGACTTCTATGGGGTTAAACGAGAGAAATGTAGGAGGGGGTGTTGACAATCACACTGATAGCAACTTTCTTGTTACATTCGCGTTCACAAAGAGACCATGATTGAAAGTTAGAACAAACTGAGCAATGCACACACCTGGTGTCCATTTTTGCTAATTTGTTCATAAGTTGAAGATTTCGGTTATTGGTTCATTGGGGCATTTGACCGAACAGGTAAGGGGCGGGGGTGCACATGGGGAATACGATACGGTGACGGGCGGCATTGATTGCGATTAGGTAGTTAGATAATGCCGAAATGTTTGAAGAAAAAGCACTAGAAAGAGGAAGATCCGGAAACATGAATTGAATTGGATCTGGTGAGTGAAGATATGAAATCAGAATTACTACCACAAGAACTAGCAGGCGGTATACGAAAATTATACGGCCTAACAATGTTATAATGCATATAACAGTTATAAATTATAAGCTTATAACTTTTATATGCATTATTAATTATATTATGTACATATTTTATTACGATTTATGTGCATTAAGATACTCAATATAACTATTGGTCAGTATATACCCATTATTATACTACTACTGGTACAGTTGTCAAGGCCCCAAATTTGGAGGGTGCAATTTTTTTTTTAGATATGTTTATTTAATAGAATTAGCTAATATACTCATTAGTTATAGGAGATTAGTAATGTTCTTATTTTTATTTTTTCAAAATGTCCTCCTTTTTTAATTTTTAATATTTATTTGGAGGGATAAAAATATCAAAATCGTATATAAAAAAATGTTCTTGATAATTAATTATCATCTCAATCATTGCCTTAATTAATGTTCCAATCATTGCATATGTACTTTTTATATGCATTAAATACAAGTACATTTTTCTATACACGGTTTTAACATTTTTACCCCTCCAAATAAATATTAAAAATTAAAAAGTGAGGATATTTTGGAAAAATAAAAATGAAGACATTGCTAAACTCCTACAATTAGTGGGAATATTAGTTAAACCCTTATTTAATATATTTTTAGTTAATTATATATGTAATACATCAGTTAAAACTTTTTGATTTGAGGATAAATTTATTTTCTCATATTTCAAGAGGACATTTCATGATTAAATTAAAATGTCAAAATCATTCTGATCATAGGTCAAATGTTGTCCATCTCTTGATTAGCAATTAACCCATTGTACGAGCTTGTGATCAAATTAAAGAACGCATATGTAAGTAATCTTATATTTATATATATTATGCTCTTAGAACATTCTTGACAGAAGTCATGTACAAGGATGAAGGTCACAGTTAACTGTAATTCTGCATAATGTATAAATAACATATTAGTTTTTGGGTTTTAACCGTTAACTTTCTACAAGTTAACTTTCTTTTGGGTTCCAACCGCTATCTCTAGGCAAAATGACTAGTATTCAATGTGTTTTTCTTAATCAAAGGACAATTGATCTCTTTCAAAATTTCATAAACAACGGGACTTAATCTTCAAAAGGATCGCATTGATCATCCGGTAAAATAAACATTCTTAAGAGCTCTTCAACTATCTCTAAGCAAGATTTCTGAAGTACATCAACAAGATTCTAAAGACAGCAAGATTCCCAAAAATGCATAGCCCTTCTTATCCTGAGTCTTAAAGTTCATTAATACTAAGCTTAAGATAATACAAGATGTCTCGTCAGTAAAGTGTTATATTAGCAATGTGTTCAATCAACAAGATCTCTCTACAGCTAAGGCTTCATGCAGTAAGCTTAATAAAAAACTGTCACTGTAAAAAATTGATTAAAGCAAAGATCCCTACAGTAAGATATCTGCACATAAGTCAGCATTGATCAAGTTAACGATTACAATCAAGAAGCCAGCTTCTATGTCTCAACCGCTAACTCATGTCATCAGCAGCCAAGTATGCTTTTATCATCAATTTAAATGATAATTGATGTTTCTTCAACGGCTAATGACACACGATGATAAGTGTCGGTAATTATTTGGTCAATAGTTAAAAGAACAGTATGTCACATGGACTGATCAAAGATAAGACTGAGTTGTAAAGTTCAACCAAAAAGATGAACAGTAAATTTGACTGCTAACGACTAGCTCCCCAAATACTATAAATATCAGTTCTTACAAAAAACAAAAACAGATTTTCTTAAAATAGATTTCTCAACACAGATCTTTACATACAGATTCTCACATATAGAATTCTAAAAACAGATTTCTGTCAAACAAGATTTCGAATTGCAAAAATCGAGCTCCAAAGTAAATCTTTCATTTTTGCATATTCACAAGTCCAATCTTCAAGCTCAGAATTTTCTATCTGAAGACATCGATATTGACCTTCTTGTAATATTCCAATTTAACTTCCTTCTTATAATCTTATCAAGCTTCCAATCAACTTAGGTTTAAAAGTATTTCAAGAAGCACCTCTGTAATTTATTCTAGTGAATTTTTTCTTTTATTGGGTGTGATTGACACGGTTGGGGGTATCAACTTGTGTAAGAAACTTTGGTAGTTTTCATATTGTAATTGAAACTTTGGTAGTTTCAGAGTGTAATTGAACTGAATTGGATTGAAATAAAAGTAAGTTCGACGTGTTTTGAGAATAACAAGGGGTTGACGTACTTGCAAGTTGTTTGGAACCACTTGAAAATCACTGTGTTCTTACTCTCATACTCATTGCCTATCACTTCTTATCTAGTCTAGAATCTGAGTGTTTTTCATTGTCTTCATATCTTGGTTACTATAATATTGGCATGATCAACTATTTCTTTGATTAATCCATTAAACTCTTCCTCTGCATATTCTTATAAAGATTAATCAAACTCCTACCTGATGTTTGATTACGGGAAGTCTTGAGTTGGATAAAAGAAGAAGGATTCTCTGAAATTGATTTTGAATTAGATGCCCAAATGGTGGTAAATGCAATAAAATCGAATGCGCAAGATGAGTCTTTATTTGGTGGAGTTATTGGGGACTGTCAAGAATTGTGAGTAGAGGTTATGAATTCCTCTATTTCTTTTGTCAGAAAATGAGCGAATCGGGTGACGCATAAATTGGCTCGAGCCTCCGTTTCTTTAGCTGATTTTGTTAGTTGGACTGTTGCTATTCCTTTATTTTTACATGATGTAATCAGCACTATTTAATTCAATAATTCGCAAGTTCATTTTCAAAAAAAAAAAAATAATAAAAGATTAATCAAACTACATGTACAAACAAGTACTCCAAACAGTTTGAATTAAGCTATTAATTCTCATTATCACTAATTAAGCAGCTACTGATTACAAAAGAGGTACTTTCAATAACAATATATGTAATAAATTAATTTACAATAAATATACTCCCTTTTTTTTAAATAAGTATCTACTATTCTACTTTGATATATTTTAAAATAAATATTACATTTTGGAGTCGACCTCAAGTAATTAGTATTAATATTATTTTGTTATTGATGTATTCAAGTTTTCTTAGAATTAAAAAAAAAAATCACAACATTATTTTGGACTTACCACTAATTCTCTTTTTGTTTACATAAGAATTTTTTTTAAATTACTTTTCTAAGATTATGTGCATTTTAATTGAAGACATTGATTTAAAATGAAAGAAATATAAAATTTTAACTAGTAAAAATTTAATTTAATAATAAAATAAAATTTAAACAAAGTATAGTTTTAAAACTTATCAAAGGGTCTACCAAATCACAAGAACGCCTTGACGAATATTTACGTTCATAAAAGTAAATAATCGTAATCTTTTGGTGAACATTTACGATTAAAAGTTAAATATATATAACCTTTCGGTTAGTTTATATGATAAAGAACAACCACATGTGCATTAAATGTGCTGATCCAAGATTATAGCACTCGCAATTTAATTTGCAAAATACGGTCAATTAGATTATAAGACTAGCTCATATGCATCGCTAAACTTTATATTGACATGGACCAATCTCTTAGATCCGTCAATGGCAACCGCAAAAAGCTTCTTTTGGTCCTTAAAATATTGACTTTTTGTATAAGTAGTTCTTACTTATTTTTTTACCTTGATCGCATACTTAATCTATAAAATATAACATAATTTGATCCCTAAATTAAAATTGATCGAGTTGACCACAAATTTGATCAAAAAATTTGCTGAAATAACATTATTATAAGGATAAAGTAGTAAGTTAGTAATATATCTTATAAATTTATAAAAAAAGATTAAAAGAAAAAAAATAAACCCCTCCCCCTCTCCTGTCACACAACCTAAACCTGCTGCCCCTCTTCACAAAAACACCATCTCCCACCAACAAATCCAGCTCCTTCCTCCATCATTTGAAGAAACCCATATTCAATTTGAGTTTCGTCCCTCCCCGTCACTTGCCATTGCCACTACTGTTGTAGGTGTTGATGTAGCTGTTTTTGTTTTTTGGATTTTTAATTTGACTTCTCCACCCGACCTGCCTTTGTTTCTTTTAGATTAGAGTGCGGCTATTGCTGTTGCTGTTGACAAAAATGGTGGTTTTAGGTGTTGGGGTGTTATTGATGTTGTTAATATTGTTTTTTGTTGTGGTAGTAGTGATGGTGGTGGTGGGCGATAATGATGGTGGTTTTGTGATTATTCTGGTGGTGGTAGTGTTGGTGGTGATGGTGGTGATTTTGATTTTCTGGTGGTGGTAGTGTTGGTGATGATGGTGGTGGTGGTGTGAAGTTAAGTATCAATCTCAGGGCATTATTGTCTTTTATCGTATCTGAAGGGTACAAATATCATTTTAATTTTTTCTCCCAAATTTGTATAATACGTCACTACCAAATAAGCTCCACGTATGAAATAAAATGCCACGTCTGAATTTTAAATCGATCGATTTGATTTGAGGGACCAAATTAGGTTACGTTTAATAGGTTAGGTATGCAATCAAGGCAAAAAAATTAAATAGAGACTAATTATACAAAAGATCGATAAGTTAGGGATCAAAAAAGGTTGTTTGCCCAATGTTAACTGGTTCTCCACTATAGCAAGATGGCTTGATGAGCACAAATGAGAAAGCGGGAGCAAGGACCTCAATTGTCTTAGGAGGAAAGTCCGGAATATCTATCTCACTTTGTGTCTTATTATATGTATTTCTAGGTATATAGCGGTTGGGAACCAAGGGGTGGCTCAGTGGTAGAGTCAAACTTTACAGTATGTAAGGTCTCAGGTTCGATCCCTTCCCATGCCTCTTTGG
>JAOTQG010128277.1:0-10062 GCA_025631175.1 Iris virginica
TTTAATTAATCGATAAACTCAATTGTGTACTAAATGAGTTAAGTTAAATTCAAACGAATATATTGAATATTTATTTGTAAAAAAAATTATTTTTTACACATTCTAATATACAAATTTATAGTTAAATAAGTTATAATGAGTTGAGTTATTTAGTGTTAAAAAGATAGAGTGGATTAATGAGTAGCATTATAACAGCCCTAACTAAATATTTTCCACGTTATTTGGCGATTCTGAAACCTGTAGCGCTGCATCTCAGGCCAACGATTCCGTAACTGACAAAAAATTTATAAATGATTTGATGTTGAATGTATGAATAGTGAAAATGTGGGATGATTATGTAGATTCCTCCCCTTCACATGCGCAATTGGTCTAGTTGAAACCGCACTAGGATCGATTGGGAACGTAATTGACATTATGGAAAGAAAAGAGAGGAAAGATATTTATAGATTTCCCCGTTAATTTTTTTTTAAAAATTATTTACTTCATCAATAATTGATTCCTCCATTTATAACCGAGTATTTTATTTTATTTTTAAAAATTAATTATTACAATATATAACTATCATATTTTATAATCTAATTTAATATTTATAAGATTATTAAGTAAATCATCAATAATTATTTTTATAATTTGGCTATAATAAATTATTTGTCTTAAAAATTGAGCATAGTTTATTAAAATTGATCCAAGTAGGGAATTTATTTGGGATTTAAATAGGACAGATTCAAGAAAGTATTGACACCAAACGGAAAATAACCACGCACACCTAAAGGAGCATTTTGACAATGACAATTGATGCTCCGTGTCGATTTGATCCGGCCGTTGAATTGAAGTGTCAATTCTAAACGCGTTCTCCTTTTGGTTATTGTTAACAACCCTTTTAGCCATATGTACTCCTTTGGTTCGGGTTTAGATCATGACATGTCAATTTCAAGGAGTAATTGGGTTGACCTCATGACTCATAAGTAGTTGCATGAAACAAATTAATTTTCCTATTGGAGTTTGATTTAATTTTTTGCTTGTTAGGTGCATATACTCTAAGGTGAATCATTATGCAATATATATGAGTATTAACAAAACATCAAATTTGAGGAAGCACACTATTCGCTGCAAATCTTACCCGGAAAGAATACTTGATAGCAATCAAAAGATGTTTAATCCTCGTAATAAGAGTCTAACAGCTAGATTTTTAGCAAAGATGAATGTTTAAAGTCATTGGTTGAAATGCTTTTAATTGACGAGTTGCCCATTATAGTTTTATCGAAGGAGTAGGGTTTAGAAGGTTTTTTGTAGTGTGGCCCGTCATCTTTTAAAAGTTCCTTCTCAGAGAACAATTGTGAGGCAATTTCTTCTCATGTACGAAGAAATAAGACGGTCAAAAACGATGTTTACTATGTAGTAATTTCAAAAACACAGTTTTATCTTTCATACCTACTTTTTTTACATACCCCTATACCCATCTTTATAACATATCAAACATTACATCAAATTACAACTATCACACACTCTCTTTCTCTTCATCACTATCATGTAATTATTTAAATTTTAAAGTGCAAATAGGCAATTTAGGTTTTCACCAAAAATAAAACCAAATCAAAATCAAAATAAAATTATGTCAAAAATTAACTATCCAAACGCATCCATAGAGTTTCACTTATCATGGATACTTGGACAAATGTTCAAAACATCAATTACATGATCATCACGTCATACTTCATAAACTTTGATTGGCAATTTCATAAAAGAGTCTTGAATTTTGTGTAATTGCCAATCACAATCGAAATTTTATTGAAAAACTTCTTGAGACTTGGCTGCTTGATTTTGGTTTAGAAAAGATATTAACTATCACGTCTGATAATGCTTCCTCAAACACCGTAGCAATTGAATAATCGAAGCGAAAGATGACTCATTGGACAAATAGTAAGATGGCGTTGAAGGGAAAGTATATGCACGTAAGGTGTCGTGCGCATATTGTTAACTTGATTGTTGGTGATGACTTAAAAAGATTGGAGAACTCAATCGCAGCCATTCACAATGCAGTCTAGTATGTGCGATCATCTCCTCAAAGGTTGGAGTACTATAAAAAGTGTGTTTTAAATGAAAAAATTGAATGCAAAGGTCTTGTTGTCTTAGATTTGCGAACTAGGTGGAACTCAACTTATTCAATGTTCGAAGTTGCATTGAGGTTTGAAAAAGCATTTAGGAGAATGTCATGAGAAGATGAAAAGAGTGCATATTTGACTTAGTTCGGTGAGCATATGACACTATTTTTGAAGAAGAGATTGATGATGGTGGTAGACTTAAGTGGAGGATTGGGCCACCAACAAGAAGATTGGAAAAATACCGAGGTTTTTGTTGAGTTCTTGAAGGTGTTTTATGACATGACTTTGAAAATGAGTTTTACATTGCAAGCAATTGTGCACGAAATATTTCATGACTTGATTGCAATCGATGACGAAATTAAGGATTTGCAAGTCGTTGTTGATATGGTTATGTTTGATGAGACTCCACGTGAGGTTTTGAAACAAATTAATGACTAGCATGATGAAGAAATTTGAAAAGTATTGGGGCAATCTTGATAAGGTGAACCACTTTTTGTTTGTTGCATTTGTGCTAGATCCTCGTTACAAATTGAAAAATTTGTTCCATTTGTTAAAGAAGATTTGTACAACGGAAGTTGTTGCCATTAAAAAGAGGGATGTAGTTAGAGCTGTTTTGATTAAACTTCACGATGAGTACGTTGAGAGTCGCTGTCGCAATTTGCGATTGATAGTAACGCAAGTAGTGGTTGTATTAGTGATGACTCTTTTCATGGCCGAGTAGGAAAGCGACAAAGGGTGATGGACGAAGCTTGGTTTTTAGAGTCTCAAAAAAGTGCAACTATGATCTTGGAGCATGAGATAGATAGGTATTTGGCCGATCCACTTGAAAATATTTTTGGTCCTTTTGATATTCTATCTTGCTGGAAATTATATGGTGTTAAATACCCGGGTTTGCCAAAAATTCCGAAGGATATTCTTGCAATTCTCATGTCAACGGTAACTTCTGAGAGTTGTTTTAGCACCGGAGGACGGATTGTTAATTCATATCGTGCTTCTTTAACTCCTAAGGTGGTTGAGGCATTAATTTGTACCCAAAATTGGTTAAGATCCGATTTAATCGATTCACTGCTCTATGAACCAAGCATCAAAAAGATCGAGTTCTATGAAGGAATTGAGACCCGTAATGCAGTTTTTCTTTTGTTAATTGTCTCTGATTTTCTTATGATATTAATTATAGTCTTTGACTTTTATTTTTGATATTTAATAAAAATGAGGAACCCTAAAGCTACTGCCACTACAACTGCAACTTAAGCTAGGTACACTATTGCTTCTGTTATTTTCGTTTTTGTTTGCAAACTGTACATGAATACTGATTCTTCCTCCTTTTTTTTTCGGTTGTGCTGTTACTGTTACTGTTCTTCACCTGTTTAACTTGTGTTCTTTAATTTGAATTAATGTGTGCTGCATTAATTTATGTACATGGAATGTGCTGGAAATCGTCGATATCTCTGTTTCGTTGGAATTTGTCGATAGCAAAGAGCAAAGGTCATTAACAATATGGAATCATATTAATTAAATTAATCGAGTCACTCTTGCACACTTAACATGCAAGGTCAGCCCATCTAATCTGTAATATTTTCTGATTTTTATTGCTTAAAAGGGAAGCAATGTTAATTCACTTTGAATTATGGGGTTCCAATATCTAAAAGAGAAGCAATGCTTGATTGAATACTGAGTAATAGTAACCTCAGAAGGGAAGCAATTTTATTGCTCAAATTGGTACTGTGTGAGTTCATCAAAATTCCTAGATTATGCAACAGTTTGGCTGATGCTCTAGCTAAAAAAGGTGTGTTGTCACAGTTATGTAAATTTAATTATGTTTTCACTTTTGTTGCAGATATTATATGTTGAAGAAGGATCAAGGATGCAAGAAGGCAATACTATTGATCAAGCCATGTTTAAATTTCTAAATCATGTTATATATGTTAAATTGTTTTGAAAATTGTGATGTAACTTAACTAAATTAAGTTTATGTATGTCCTATTTAAATTGTAATTTTGTATTTTATTTTAACTTTGAACTTTGAAGATTGTTTTAACTTTGAAGATTGTATTTTGTATGTTAAATTTAGGTTTAGATAATGTATTGTGTTATAATCTAGTAAATTATATTTCAAGCTCAATGGGTCAAGCAATAAACCCAATTTAAGCTTAAGCACTTACATTGGGCTTAAAATATAAAAATATCAATCATACAATATTAATGGGTTGCAATAAGGCCCATCACTTTTTTCGGTCCAAAAGCGAAACCAGACCAGAACAGGATGGTCCGATTAGAACCGATTTTATAAATTTTACCCCTTAAATCTCAGTCGAACTGAACCGTTTATATTTAACGGGTTGGTTCTTTGTTCCGTCTTGAAACCACTTAGAACCGAACCGTGCCCACTCCTAGCTTAAGTTGATGCGAGAGAATTTTTTTTTCAAAATTTAAATTCCGCTTTAATTAAATAATTGACGTCCTCGTTAATATCCGATCATAGAGCATAAAGGCTTCGTTAGCCCACAACACTTCTACCAAGAAATCAACGAATACATTTTAGTAATAAGCGATAATAAAAAATAACCCTATAAGACACAAGATTTTCATTTTCTCCCAATGTCAAAATATGTGGTATATCACAGCTACACGTACCCGGTCGGATGTTTACCGTTCAAGTGCCAAAGTTGCCCTACGGCTGCGGGAAGATAGTAGAAAAATCATTCTATTCAGGATAGTAAAACATTACTCAATATAGACCATCGGTTTAATAATATTGCCAAAGCTCATGGGGGCTGTGTATCACTGTGGCCGTGGTTTAAGATAACTGCAGACCACTACCCCTCGGGTCTCCGGTTACAACCATTACATCAACATTTCCATCCTCCTCACCCACACAGATCATTCGTGATTTATCACAATCAGGCAATCGCCATAAAAGTTTCAAAATGAACAAGGAAAGAAAATGTGATCATCATTACAAAGTTCATGATGCATCTTCGCTCAACATCTACGGCTACAGATAATGTTACAAAAATACTGCCACCAAAGCAGCTGGAGACTCGTTAGCTCACACTATACAAAGTAGAGGAAGGGGGTGCGCCAGAAAGATTGGCCTGTACTATCTACAAGGTTTGCAAAAAGGATCGCTAGAACTAATATGTGGGCAGGACTAATGTCTCTTTTTACTACTACATGCAGGCAATTTTTTATAGGGTCTTTTCAACTTGGAGCTCTTGCCTGTTTTACCGAATGTATCATCATCCGAATCATCATCACTATCGCCCTTTAACTTCCGGTTGAGTTTCTTCTTATCCGTTCCGCAAAGAATGATCTTCTTTTCATCCGTGTGTTCCACAACCTCAGACCTATCCTTGGGCCTCCAAATGAAAAGAGACCTAGTGAAGCAGCAGAATTAGACTACAACATGCAATTGATAAACAAAAAATTGCCGACAGAAACACAGGATTACCTTGACACAAAACAAAACAGAAAGAAAAAAGAGAGAATAAACAAGTAACTGCAATCATGAGTGAATGCTATCAAGTCATCTTTTGCTTCGTATTTTAGATCCTTCCAATGGACAGTAAGTCATATGTAGAACATAAATCAAAATGGACACTATAGTTGGCCAAATAAAAATTATTTGTTTGATATATATATATATATATATATATCTTTTCGTAAGGAGTTTTCTAAACATAGAAAAGCACTTGACCGTTGTTAAGTTCCCCTAACTTAAGGCTACCCAACATTAGATTTCTCAAGCTAAGCACAGATTAAGACTACTGCATTGCACCGCTGTTTGCCATTCCTAACAAATGGACACAAGTCACAGATGTCCTCTGAATGCCGAGTTCGAACCCATGACATGTAATTTAGTTTATTTTGTGAAATTTGTAACATAATATTTTGCCAGTTTGACAACTAGATTCGGAGCATAGACCTTGGCCTATTCCAAATTCATGGCTTGAAATTGAGTTGACAAATATAGCAATATAGCATTAGTCAAAAATGTACTGATACAAGGAATCAGTGCACTGGTGAGGAAGATGAGAGTACAAGTGCATAGATTCCGAACCTTGAACTACCCGATGCTAAAACATCATCTCTTGGATGTAGCTTGTTCACAGGAGTGATGGTTGTAATGTTTGGGTCCATGACCTCAGCAACCAGTTGCCCTGTGCTGATGTCTATAAAATCAATCGGATGCAAGGCAGCTCCATTATAATTTTCACTAATATAACGCCCAACAACAACCAGGGACTCTGATGGGTCCTGCATATGAGGAGCACATTTAATAATTTGAACTTCTGATTTTTTTTAAAAACGAATCCACAATGTTAAAAGTTAGAATAATCATGCTACAAAAAAGCAGTTTCACCTTTGGGTCCCATTCAGCTCGAAAAGGAGTTAGATGTCGATTAAAATCATGACTGTGTACAATTTCTCGGCTTGGCAAAACAAGATTACCAAAAATAGAATCCCAAACACGTATACGATTGTCCTGAGATGTCGTGAGTATTTTGCTACCACTTTGTGGAGAGAAATACGCAGAGTTAACCACGCGTTTGTGCGAAAGCTCACACAGAGAAGATCCAGCTTCTAATCGGCGGATATCCCATATTCGAGCCTAGTGGTGGTAAAATTGAAAAAGTTAAAACTAGCGAACAGAAAAAAATCACATACAGTTTCATTACCTAGGACACTCTGCAAGATTATACACGTTGATTAGCTATATAGTGGCAGAAGCACTGTAAACTAGGAAGATCTAATCAAACGAGTAATGAAGAAAGCTTACAAAGTGATCATTTCCGGCACTCAACAGAAGATCGGGCTGAATCGGGTTGCAGTGTAATCCCACAACTTTGCTTCCTTTCTTATGAATCAAAACAGATTCCCGAACTTGTTCATTGCATCGCGTATCCAACCTAGTGTGTGGATCAATGAAAACACATTTAACTTGGTTTTTCCCCGCACAGAAAGCATAAAATATAGTTGCATATAACCTCCCTCTGACTCTGACTCTGACTCTCCAACGAGTTGCTAACTATTTTGGGACGTTTCACTTATGTCACAATCTTTATGAGTTTTCTATTTAAACTTGTTATGCTACACACACAAAAAAAAGCAAAACTACTTGATCCTTATAACAAAGGAAACTACTGGAAATTTATTTTATCCTTTGAAAGTACTCGGAACTTTAGTGAAGCCGAAGGAGTACAGATAATTTGAACTCTTTGACTGGAGCGGATGTAGCAGTAGATAACTGAGTTTGTGACGACATAAATCCTTTTTTGAAGGCAAACAAAAATTAATTATTTGCAAGTAAAATTTCAGCACACCAGATGTATACCAATACAACTCCAACAATGAAATACAAACCCCGAAGGAGTGAAATAACGAAGGGGTGAAATAAGAAACGCTGGACAATTCTAATCCCGTGAACTGGGCCAAGGAAGGCGTGAAATAATTCTTCATTTCATTAGTTTTGTTCGAGTTGCTTTGGTCCATCAAGAAATAAAATCAGTTACATTAGTCAATATAAATGAAAGAAAAGGTAGATGGGATTCCATACAAGTACAAATATCCGAAGTTATCTGCAACAAGCACAAGACCTTTCTCAAAGTTCAAGTCCATTCCATAAAGCATCCTCCAACTGCTGGGGCCCTGAAATGAAATCGCTAATGGCTTGAACCAGGAAATTTAGGGTAATAATTCAAGGAGCTATCAAAGCTAAACATGCCAAATATTGACATACCCAGCAAGAAAAATATGTTCAAGACACTGAATTTCAATCACACTATAAATAATGGATTAATGTATTGTTAACTGCGATGCTGGTTTCATCATAACCATTGACGGCGACTCATCTTAAGCACAAAAGGTGCAGGTTCGAAATGAATTTCAAGTAACAGGAATATATTCCATAATAGATATAATTCAGAATGTAACAAACCTCAAGTAACAGGTTCATAATTAACTTCATACAAAATGATGTTTAGTAGGCAGGGCAACATGTGTGAGCATGAACGCAGCAAGAGCAAGAGCGTGGAACAAAAGATTTCCGAAGTAAAACGATGATCCGAAGTCTTGGCGACATTCCATAAAATGTTTTAAGGAAAAGCAAATGATAAGTAATTGCAGGAGTCTAAAAGAACAAGTATGAAATCACAAACATCACTAACCTAAAATTCATTTTAAGTTTCGTGTAGACCTTGATGCAGTTAATAAAGACCTAGACAAATGAAGATTCACAGTAAATTAAGAAAACCTTGAACATTGGCTTCATTACGAGGAACCTCCTGGAAATGAGGATGCACCAGTTAAGAGGCGTTTTGAATCATTTCCAACTTCAGTGTACTTGGTCCAGCTATAAATTCTTTCCATGTTGAAAATCTTTCCATACTTCCACACATGATACATCTCATTGAATATAGAACTGCTTTAACACATTACCATAAAGGACTTCTCAATGTTCTCATCCCAGATTTGGTTATCCCATACCAACGTGGAAAGAGAGGTCATATATATACTTATATATATAGTAAGCTATTCAAATGAGAACCACAAATAATTTAGGAACCTAGGAACTAATCTTGACCGCTAGATCTATGAAAATTAACGCCTGAGATTAAATAGGGTAAAAATCTGTTATTTTAAAAATGCGGTGGCATTTTTGTAATATTTGGTTTGATAAAAGGGCATTTTCGTTAATTTGCGATAAAAAATTTGATGAATTAGTAAAAAATTTGATGGATCAGTAAAAATTTTGATGGATCAATAAAAAATTTGTTGGATCAATAAAAAATTTGATGGATCAGTGTTAAAATTTGATGGATCAGTGTTAAAATTTGATGGATCAGTGTTAAAATTTGATGGACCAGTGTTAAATTTGATGGATCCTAGTTAGTTTTGATGAATCAGTGTTACAATTTGATGGATCAGAATTAATTTTGATAAATCAGTGTTAAAATTTGATGGATCAATATTGTGTGTTAAATTTGATGGATTCGAGTTAGTTTTGATGAATTAGTGTTACAATTTGATGAATTCGAATTAATTTTGATAAATCAGTGTTAAAATTTGATGGATCCGAGTTGATTTTGATGAATCATTTTAAAATTTAATGGATCAATATTGTGTTTCTCTATTGCTGTTAAATTTTGATTTTTTGGTAGATCAATATTTATCATTTGATAGATCAGTATTATCAATTGACAGATCAGTATTTTCATTGAATTGATTCAGAAAAAATATGGTGATCGAGCAAAAAAAAAAATGATCACAATATCTCTTTTTCGATCATTATTCATTAGAACATCAAATCAAACATTCAAAATTGATTTTAATTAGCTATACAAGTAAACAAGAGGATGTTCGTGCAAAGATTGACAAATTTGATATTCACGGCATTAGATCTCTTCTGCCTGCGACGAAGATGTGGCCGTAGATCGTGCATATTAGAGATCGGAGATCGGAGAGAAGATGAGCAAATCGAGATCGGAGATCGTGCAGATCGAGATCGAAGATCGGAATCGGAACGTCAGATCTGAGATAATGTGAAGGAGATCAGGATCGGAGATTGTGTAGATCGTGATGGAGATCGGGATCGGAGATTATGTAGAGGGAGAGAATTAGTTTCAGATTTGGGAAGAGATGAAAGAAAGAGAGAGGAGACGGGAGCAATGAAAAGGAAGCGTACGGGATTAAGGAGAGCAGATCTGTCCCTAGGGTTTTAGAAAATGACATAATTGCCACCGCACGTAATTAAGGAATGGCATCATCTTAATCGATCAATTTTCTAGATCTAATGGTTGTTAGGAGTTCTTAGGTTCTTAGGAATTAAGTGGTTCTCAATGAAATAGGTCCATATATATATATATATATATATATATAGAAAAGTGCGAACCGTTGTATCTTAGTACTTTTTTGTTGTATATTCGTTAATTTTGTTGTATCTTAATTTTTTTTTTTTGTA